>CAUYQG010239676.1:0-35523 GCA_963574415.1 Tarsius wallacei | reverse complement strand
CTGCCGGCCACTTGGTCCTCCGCCACTCAGCAGTAACATCTATTCTGCTCTCTTTTGCCAGAATCTGTTCCCAGGAGCTAGCTCAGCTGTGAGTTAAAACTGCCCTGCAAGGCTCTCAGGCTCAGGAGAGGCCTCAGCTCGAGGTCTGGCCATGGGCAGGAGGAGGAACTGGGGAGCAGGGGGGAAAGAGAGGCATCCCTGTGCTCCCCACCCCAACACCCAGCAAGGCCTGGATGGGAGAGTGACCATGGGGTGGAAGGCAGGGGGGCTTTTCTCAGCCTCTGCGTTTGGCAGAGTGCTTCCTTTTTGAAGTTTCCCGGATCTGGATGCATCATAATGTGTCCTTCTGCACCATTTCACGGGGACATTTTTTCCTTTTTCTCTCCAAAAGTTGGTGGGGGGACGGTGGGTAAAGGCAGCTAGAGGCAAAAGGAGCATCCTGGGGTGACAGGAAGTCATACTCTGGGGTTAACATCAGGTGCCGAGTGGCGGAGGACCAAGTGGCCGGCAGCTCCGACCTCTGCCTGCTCTTTCTAGATGGCCATGAGCGGCCTCTTTGGCTTTCTTGGTCAGGCTCCCAGAACACGCAAGAGATGAGAAAGGGATGCAGAGCCCCAGGCCTTGGCCAGCCCAGGGGTCCCGGGACCTACCCTGTGGCGCTCTGGCTGCCTCCCTGCAGCATTTCATTTGGAAAAGAGGACGCCCCCTCCCCGACCCAGCAACGGGAAGCTCACTCTGCTGTCAGCCTGGACTGACGCCTGGCGAGCCGCCGGGACACGTGCCCTCCACAGAGGCAGATGGAGGACCGCACCTTCTCCCTCCCACATCCCTGGTGCTCGGGAGAGGTCCCAGCTCTCCTCCCACTCACATCTGCTGGCAGTGCACTATCTCATTGGCCCTGGCGTTGCGAGATGACTCCTGCTTCTAGTTCACATGTTATTTCTGGTCCTCATTAACATATCTCAGCAAAGCTGGGGATGGAGTCCTGAGGCGACCCGAGCCACAACGTCTTGGGCACGTCCGTCGCTTGCCGTGTCTGCAAAGTGTCAGAGCACTTTGAGGGGCCCTGTAAGCCAGAAGCACCCAAAACCAGCCATTAGAAAGAGCTAGGTCAGCCATCACCCGCACGTGGGAGTCTGGAAAGCGAAACTGATGGGAGAGAGAGGTGGGAGACCAGACGGATGGACCCAAAGCTCCTGGTGATACCGGGGCTGCTGGCATCCTCATTTTACAGAGGAAGAAACTGATGCTCAGCAAAGTCAAGTCACTTTTCCTGACTCACACGGCTGGTAGGTAATGGAGCCAGGATGAAAGCCCGGTGAACTCCACCAGCTCCAGCCTCTTCTAGAGTGTTCTACTCTTCTGTATTTCTTTTTGTTTTTTGAGTCAGGGTCTTACTTGTTGCCCTGAATTGTTGCCCTGTGATTCCCGGAGTGCAATGGTACAATCACGGGTCACTGAAGCCTCGACCTCCTGAGTTTAAGCGATCCTTCTGCCTCAGCCTCCCAAGTAGCTAGGACTGCAGGTACATGCCACAATACCTGACATATATACATGAGATCTAATATGTTGTCCAGGCTATTCTCGAATTCCTGGGCTCAGGCAATCCTCTCGCCACTGCCTCCCAAATTGCTAGGGTTACAGGCATGAGTCTCTATGCCCGGCCTCTTCTATCATCTTGATGCCTCTCATAGGAGGAAGCATCGAGTGAATGAATGAAAGACAAGAAAAATCTGTTAAAATAATTCAAAAATCAGCCAGAGGGAACGTTGAGGTGTCAAAACAGTCACCTCCTCTCAACACAGAATCTGGGGATTATTTTCGAATACCATTTGCTCCAGCTCTGTGCCCATAAAACATGCTTCTGAGTTGCCTGAAAGGACCTGTTTACTGGGGATGGTGTGCCTGAGCAAACAGCCTGGCAGGTTCTCAGCCAGGACCATTTATCCACTTCATCTCCCGGTTGGCGGTGCAGCCTCGGGGTGCAGGGGTGAGGGAAGCGGTGAGGCCCTCTTCATCCACCTCCAGCAGTGGGGCATCCACCTCCAGCAGTGGGGCACCCACCCAACACTCAAGGCCCAGGGGCCATGCCCAGGTGCAGATGGGCACGCAGCCAGCCAGTGCAGTCCCTGGAAAGTCTGTGGTGGGGAGGTGCGGGGGTCAGAAAAGAGGCTACTCAGTTCTTCATGGGATCACCTTCCTGGGCCTTTCTCTTACCTGCCTCCTTGTCTCCAACTGAACATACATCTTTACTCAAAACACATCAAGAACTTTCTCCACATCATCATTCTCGACTCCAGCCAGACCACCTCTTCCCGCCACTCAACTAGTCCCCCCAATTCCTGCCCCCAGAGAGACATGTGAAGGACTGTGATGTGGACAATAGGTAGGATGATGCAAGGTGACAGTCACCAACCCCAAAAAATTCTACAAATAAAATGGCTGGGCACAGCGGCTCACGCCTGTCATCCCAACACTTTGGGAGGCCAAGGTGGGAGGATTGCTTGAGCCCAGGGGTTCAAGACCAGCCTAGGCAACATAGCAAGACCTCATCTCTACAAAACATTTTCTTTTTTAATTAGTCAGACATGGTGGTGTATGCCTGTAGTGCCAGCTACTCAGGAGATTAAGGCAGAAGAATCACCTGACACCAGGAGGTCAAGGCTGCGGTGAGCCATAATCTTGCCACTGCACTCCAATTGGGCGACAGAGTGAGACTCCAACTCAAAAAAAAAACCAATAACAACAAAAAAGTGCAGAAAATGAATAAAAAGAAAGCACGTTCAGTACAGGGGGTTCCATTTGTGTAAACCTTCTAGTGATACATGTGCTTTTGCCCGGACAGAAGTCTGGAAACTGGTTGGCTGGGATGTGAGATGGGGGTTTCAGAGTGATTTTTATCTCTTTTTTATACTTCTCTGTATCATTTGAATGTCCTATGCTGAATATGTATTACTTCACTAAAGAGAAAATACATGAAAAGCTATAAATGCAAGCTAAAACTCCTCTCCTTGTCAAAGCCTCTCCAGACCGGCCAGCAAGAAGCAACCTCTGTCCATTCCCCTCCTGCAACCCAAGCCATTTGAAATTCTTGTAACTCAAAGGTCAAAGTCACAGCTAGCAGCGGAGACATCTTCTCAGCTACCAGTGGATGCTTCTTCTCAGGTGCCGTTTGGGGCTGTTCTTACTCAGAGCTGCTGGACTCTAACGCGTGGACTTTCTTCAGACTGCTGACTTACTCTACAGAGGTTATAACAAGCTTGCTTTATAGACATTTGTACATTTTAATCAGGATAATACTGCATTTTTAAAAAATTTTTAACTTTTGTAGAGATGATGTCTTACTATGTTGCCCAGCCTGCTCTCAAACTCCTGGACTCAAGCAGTCCCCCGTCCTCGGCCTCCCAAAGTGCTAGGATTACAGGCATGAGCCGCTGCACCTGGCCTAGTTAATACTGTATGTTTTTTAATTTTATTTTTTATTTCTGAAGAGATGATGTTTGGCTACGTTGTCCAGCCTGCTCACGAACGCCTGGGCTCAAGCAGTCTTCTGGTGTCAGCCACTTCAATACATTGCCACCTCAGGAATGCGCATAAGCCCTGCCCTTCCCAACTGCTCCCCTAGAGAAAGTCAGTCCTCATCTTCCTAATCTATCCCTGTTATGCCATGGCAGTGAAATGTCTCTTCACCAAAGCTGAGCTTGACCACAGCTCTGAGCTCCTGTGTCTTGTCTCTGGACCTGTGTCTCTGACTCAAGTTCTCAAAATGTTCATCTTCATCTTTCTATATCTCTTGGCCACTTCTGATTTTCTTGCTCAGAAGTCCTCCCTCCTGGCACAAGGCTCTCTGCATTAACTTCCAAAAGCTCAGAAATGTGGCCTTCCATGAGGGCAGAGATCAATCAGAAAGATGTTGAGTTAGAACCCCTGAGTTCCAATCAACAGAGTTTTAGTTTTCTAAGTAGCAAAAAGTCTGAAAGTAGGCAGCCAAAGGCATTGCCTCAGTAGCTTAATGATTCCAAGTGAGTGTTCTCTGTGATTCTACTGACTGTTGCTTGTGTGGGCCCCAACCGGCTGCCTCAGCTCCAGACATCACATCTACAGTCAAGGCAGAAAGAAGCGGGGGTGGGGCTCTGCCATGCCATCCCTTTCATTTGGAGAGCTTTCCCAGGACACTCAGAGCAGACTTCCATCGCATCCTATTGGCCAGACCATATGATAGGGTCACTCCCGGGTGCAAGGGGGACTGGGTGGCAAATATTTCACTTTTCTGGCCCCTAAAGTAGCCTGCTGTGAGAGTCACAGGGTCAGCAAACTAGTGGTCTCTGTCACGGGGCCAAGCCCTTTCCCTCAAGAAGGAAGACCAATGAGCAGAATAACAGCAGGTCTTCGCAGAGTATGTGCTCTGCACGGGGCCTCTGTTCCACGCTTTCTTTTCATCTGCTGTCTCAGGTAGTCCTCCTAACAACTCCCCGACGAGAGGAGGACAGTTCCTCCACTCAACAGAAGAGAAAACTTCAACTCGCAAAGTTTAGAGGACTCACCAAGTTCCCCCAGCCTGGAAGTGTCAGAGCTGGGGTTTCCACCCCTCTTAGCCAGGGATGGGCACGTTCTTTCTGTGAAGGACCAGATAACGCATGTAGCCCAAGAACAGCCACAGGCCGTGAAGACAATGAGCTGTGTGCCAATACGACGTTATCTGTGGCCACTAAAGTTGAATGTCGTGTCATTCTCATCTTCACAAAATGTTCTTCTTTTTTTGATGTTTCTTCCCAACGACTGTATTTAAGAACGTAAACGCCGTGCTTCGCTCAAGGGTCCCACAGAGCAGGCCTCAATCCGGATTTCACTGCCGAGAACGTCGACTCTTCTGGTTCCAAGCTCACGCAGGTTTAATGAATGCATGTCCCCGCCCTCTGCTTCTGCAAGTTCCTGCTTTGGCTCAGACCTTCCCATCTGCTGTCTGGTTCCTGCACCTGCGTGCCTGGATCCTGAGGACTGCAAGCCAGGACACGCCCCCTCATCGGGGCGGAGCCTCCTCTGTCAATGCCTTTGGCCAGCGCTGGCGGCCCTGGTGGTGACTTTTGTCACTAGAGAGAGCTGGCACCACAGGCCTGCCAGGATTGGAGCTCACCTGCCGAGCACCAGGGTGGGGACTTCTGTCGTGTTTCAGGGCTTGGGGTGATACTTTTCTGCTCTGAACAGCAGGCACTCCGTGCCGTCAGGAAAGAAGAAAAATAGGAATGAGATCCAGGGCTGCTTTCCTTTGTTTGTCTAAGTGATGTTAGATCCCTTTTTTTAACCGGATGCTTCAGGACAAATAGAGGGAGTGAGGAGAAGGGTGAAGCATCTAATTGCTCTATTTTCTCTTCCTCTCAGGTACAGACACTCTCTGTGCACAGTGCAGGCCTCCGCCACCCTACGAAAAGCACCGGGAGCTTCCTCGGCTTCATAATTACCCCTCACAAAAGCTTCTGCCGCCTTGAACGGCTCTGCCTCTCCATGGCTCCTCTGCCTGGCAGGGATGTGCCTGCTTGTGGAAGACTTCCAGAAGGCTCCACAGCCAAGACCGCAAATGCTGGGAATGTGGGGCCTGGCGGCTTGTGCCTCCTCCGTTCCTAGGGCCTAATTCCCTCAGCGTGATTACCAAAACAGTGGTGTGGTTTCTTAATAGACTCTGACCTCGTGCAGTCAGGGACCATTTTAAAGCTCCTCAAGTGACTCTCCCACAGTAAGCCCCCTTCATACGAACGAGTTCCTTTCTGAGAGCATGTTCATAAGTCCAATGTGTTCATAAGTCCAACAAAGTTAGCCTAGGCACCCAACTCACACAATCGGCTATCTAGTACTGCACTGTACTAGGCTTATAATACTTTTCGTGGGAGGAATGGGCAGTCGCTGACACTGTCAGGAGAGCGGGACACATAACAACACAAAGGGTACCTGCTCCTAAACCAGGGGAAGCGAGGACCAGTTGAAGTCCCAAACTACACCTACGCATACTTTACTTAAGGTACCTGATCCTGACTTGTACCTCACGCCTTTATAATAAAATAAAGTTTAAAAAAACTTTTCACCCAAATAATACATAAAAAACAAACACACAAAATAAAGAAAACATTCTTTTACTTCACCTTCAAAGGGCCAAACCTTGAAAAGTACAGTAGTACAGCACCTGATTGGACATGCAAATGCAGGTTCGCATCTTTGTAAGTTTGCAACTTGAAGGTTTGCAGGTAGGGTACTTACTGTACCTTGGTTCGCCTCTCCCAGCCTCTGTTTAGTTCTCTCAAAAAATGATAATCATTCGACCTACTTGGAAGGATTATCATGAGGAATAAGTGAGATTATTCTGCGCAACACTCACGCAACCCCAGCACACACGGCAGGCCTTCCATCAGCCGAATGTTTCTTCCTGCTCTGAAGTCTGAGACCCCATAGCTGGGGAAACTCTTGAAGACTCCACACAATCCACATCTCATACCTCCAAGACCACTTTAGATTGGCTCCCGTCCATGGTTCCATGTCCTCCAGCATGAGGAGGATGGGGTTGAGTGTAGACCAACCAGTGCCACCAGCCTCTTTGCAGGATAAATTGCTTAGCAAGTGCAGACACCCCACAGACAGTAACACTGGCTTCGTACAAGGAAATGGTAGCTTTTGTTGATGGCTTTGGGCATGTTGGTTAACTGGCCCTGGAGGTCATGCTCCCTCCTCCTTGGCTCCCCCTCTTTCCAAGGGGGTGGGTTTCCTCTAAAAGAAAGAGAAGTCCTTCCATTGGCCCTTTGAGGAAGGTGCTGGCTCAGGTTTGGGGGCTCTTCTGGTTCCTACGTTATTAGCAGCGAAGTTATGAATGAGGAAGAATGGAAATCAAAACAAAGATGGGGAAGGGGTGGTGAGGAGTCCATTCCCTCCTCTGGGCAAGCAGCATCTTGAGGTCGAGGAGGGCACCAGCCACAAAGTGCATTTCTTAGACTTCAACTCTCCATGCCAGCAACCTTTCAGCAGCCCCTCTCAGTATCAGACAGCACCGGTTCCTTGGAGTGGGACCTAGCCCACTCCCAGCTCCCCAAAGCAGCCCTGGAAGAGGATCCCCAGAAAAGGGCTTGTGAGCATCGGTGATTGGGAGAGTAGCGGCAGATTTCTCTTGGAAGCTGGACAGTTTGACCCTCATTTTTCATTCTTTGTAGTCCAGGCGTGGGCCAGGCTGTCTGCACAGCCAGAGTGCCAGGTTCCTGTTTCTCTGGGCCAGATGTGGGGCAATCACATTCCTTTCTCTCCAAGGACACAGCCTCAAAAGCAGCCACCACAGAGGGAAATAGGGCAAGATACTTGTCTCCAGTCTCCTTGAAGGCCTTGGGCAATAAACGCTATTCTTTGGAGAAAGTGTCCAGCTTACCCCCTTTAACTCCTCAGTTTGGGGCTCCCACATATGAGGGGGGAACAAAAAAACTCAGAATTATCTTTTGGAGTGTGGGCCTCTTGTAGTACAGGTTTCCCCCCCACCAGGTAGGTGTTCTAGGAACACATTGGCATCAGTGAACAAGCCAGCATTGTTGTGAAAGGCTGCGTTTGACTTTGGTGAATCTTTTTTTTTTTTTTTTCAGTTGGAGTCTCACTCTGTTGCCCAGACTGGAGTGCAGTGGCTGCTCCCGGCCACCGCAACCTCGACCTGTTGGGCTCCGGTGATCCTTCCGCCTCCGCCTTCCAAGTAGCTGGAACTACAGGCACGCGGTACCACACCTGGCTAATTTTTTTTTTTTTTTATTGTAGAGATGAGGTCTCACCAAGTTGTCCAGATGGGTCTCGAACCCGCAGGCTCAGGCAATCCACTCACCTCAGCCTCCCAAGGCGCGGGATTACAGGCTGAGCCACCGAGCCCGGCTGAATCTTTTTTTTTTTTTTGGAGATTCTTTCAATGCATTTGCCCATTGGTTGATTTACAGGTGCGCACTTGTCCAGACCACGCTGACTGTTCAGCAGTTTTTTACCAAAAGCATCCTGACCCTGGTGCCGCACCCTCCCTATTCACCTAACCTCACCCTGAGTGACTTCTGTTTGTTTCCCTGGATGGAAAAAATCCTCAGAGGAAAATGCTTTGACTATGCAGAAGAGGTGAAACCAGAAATGGCAAAAGCACTGCAAGTCATCAAAATGGACGAGTTCAAAAGCTGTTTTGAGCATTGGAAAAAGCGTCTCGACAGGTGCATTGCATCAAACGGAGAGAACTTTGAAGGTGACTGAAGTTTAAACATGTAAGAATAAATACACAATTTTTAATAAAAAAAATTCCAGGTTTTTTGGGTACCCCTCATATTTTCCAACTCAGTCTCCAACCGGGCTGTGCGCCCAGCCGCTTGAGGACCTTTGCTGCGTTTCCTCTTGTCAGACACCATCCTCTCACCAGCATAAGGACTCCAGGCCCTGACAGCCACTGTCGTTCAGAACACATCATGGTAGCATGGGTCAGAATTTCCTTCTATTTTCAGGCAGAATAATATCCCATCATACATAAATACATGTTGAGCATCCCTAATCTGAAAACCCAAAATACAAAATGCTCCAAAATTTAAAGCTTTTTGAGCATGGGCATGATGTCACATAATGCAGGCATAAACAGAAAATTCCACACCTGACACTTCTGTTTTCTGATAGTTCAATATATTAGGTTGATGCATAAGTTCATAGCATTTGTTTTTGGCATGGCAACACTGTGGTGTTGGGAGTTTGTCATTTGGAGTGACAATGATGTGCTTGTGGTATAGGCCTTGCATTTTGCAGATTTGAAAAAAGTTAGTGCTATTTTTGGGCTAAAGAAGATGGAGTGTCAAGTGAAAAAAATGAGCACTTCCGACACATTCTTCTGTTGGAGTTTAACAGAGAGAAGGCAACAGAGGCGGCTCAGGACATCTGTGCCATGTGTGGGGAGAATGCCATCAGGGACAGCAAGGCAAGACATGGTTTTGCCATTTCAAAGAGTGTCACGTTGGCTTGAGGGATTTTCCACGTTCAGGAAGACCATTGGGTTCTGATGAAGACCATTTTAAATGCTTTAATCCACAATGATCCTCATCAGTGAACCCAGGAATTGGCAAAGGTGACGAACTTTGACCAACCATTGTGTGACATTTGCATGCCAAGGGCAAGCGAAAAATGCTACAAAACTTATGCATCGACCCAATATACAAACTTTACTTCATGCACAAATTACTTAAGATATTGTATCAAATTACCTTCAGGTGCATGTAAGACAAATGAACTTATGTTTAGACTTGGGTCCCAGTCTCAAGATATCTCATTATAATTGTGCAAATATTTCAAAATAAAAAATTCAAAATCTGGATCATGTCCCCTCCCAGGCATTTCTGTCAAGGGACACTCAATCAGTGTCACATTTTGTTTCTCCATTCATTTGTCAATGGACCCTTGGGTCGCTTCCACCTTTTGGCTATTGTGACTCATGCTGCAATGAACGTGAGTGCACAAGTATCTGTTCAAGACCCTGTTTTCAATTCTTAAGGGTATATACCCAGAAGTGGAATTGCTGGATCATCTGGTAGTTCTATTTTTAACTTTTTAAGGAACCACCATATTGTTTGCATAGCAACTGGGCCATTTTACTTTCCCACCAACCGCGCACAAGGGTCCTAATTTCTCCACATCTTCGCCAGTGCTTACCTTCTGATTTCGTTGTTGTTTGATAAAAGCTATCCTTATGAGTGTGAGGTGTCAAAGCCTCATTAAAAGCAGCTGGATGTGAGTGTGTGTGTGCATGTGTATTGAGATAGGTAAGAACAAGTAGACTAAATGTTTACCACTCTTTTAATCTATGAAAATGGCATCCTCACAAACATTAGCAGAAGCCTCAAAGAAGTTTATGAGGTCATTATGGATTCACTTGTGTTCCTTATGTCTTGAAATCCCAACCCTCCAGTCATATCTCAGAATGTGGCCTTATTTGGAATGAGGGCTGCTGCAGATGTCATTAGTGAAGATGAGGCTATGCTGACATAGGGTGGACCCTAATCCAATATGACTGGTGTTCTTATAAAAAAGAATGCCATGTGAGGAGACAGAGACACACACGGAAAGCCCATGTGAAGAGAAAGAGGGAGAACACAACCATCTTCAAACCAGGGGACACCTGAGGTTGAAAGAGAAGCCAAAACAGCCCCTTCATAGGGGCCTTCAGAGGGAGCCTCCCTGCCCATGCCTTGATTTTGGATTTCTGGCCTCCAGAGCTGTGAGCAGCAAATCCCTGTTGTTCTAAGCCACCCAGTCCATGGCACCTTGTAACAGCAGCCCTAGGAAACTAACGCAGAGGTCAACAGATACCAGTAACCAGGAGAACACAAAGGATGAGATGTCATTTCCGTTGAAGACTAGGGTGGGCGGCATTTCTCAGCCTCTGGCTCAAGTGCTAAAGTCATTTCCATCCTATCAGACCAGAAGGCCCTTGGCATTCAAGGGCTCAGTGTTCGTGGCTTTAACTATTCATGAATGACCTCATAATTTATGACATATGATATGCAGTCATTTGTCCCTTTGCCAAGGCACAGACTTGGATCATGGACTCTGAGCTGGGTAGATGGACAGGGCACTTGGCTAGTGGCTTTGTTCATCCCTATTTGCAATAAAACACATGGGAAGGGATAAGGCTTGTGCTTTTTTGTGGGAATTTGAGTATGGAAAGAAAGGCAGCTGCTGGCACGGGGGAGGAGAGAGAAGAGGTCTCACCATGTGACTGCCCAGGCCAGAAAGCAGCTTTAGGAATGACTTGAGCGCTTTCTATATAGACTCATTAAGCGTTAGATTTTCCAATTATACTTTATTACCTTGTGGGGTTGAAACTATACAACTTGGTGTCATTCTCAAATTTGGTAATTCACTAAGGTCTGAGACCATAGCCTTTAAGAATGTCAAGGGTCTCTCCCAAGACTGCTGTAAAGTGGGCTTTGTGCTTTGAGCGAAACAACAAGATTCCACTGTGTGTTCTAAGCTTTCCTCTTCCTTTAGGTACTAGACTCTCCACAGACTGTAATTGTGGCCACATCCTTAAGCCACTGGTGGAGTGCAAGGTCGCTTGCAGGATGTAGTTTGGAGAGATTCTGAGAAGAACCTTGTGTGAAACCATGCATTCCTTGACCCTTCTTCCTGCCACTGCATCCACCTGAGGCCTGAAATTCTGCCATTATAGACTCATTCCTCTGGGTGAAGGCACAACCTCCACTTATGAAGCACCCACAGCTGAGAGAGGAGTTAAGTTATGGATAACCACTTCTCAGTATGAATGAGGTTTGGGGAGTCTCTAAAGCTAGCCTGACCACAGTTGTTAAGAGGGAAGCGGGAAGAACACACTTGACTCTGGCACCTGGCAGGAAGAGCGCTGGAGAATCTTCTACACTTTGCCAAGATTAGCCCTGGCAGTACCACCACATGCAAGGATGGGTTGGAGGAAGGCTCCGTGCCGACTGGAAGTGTCTGATTCCTCCTCAGTGAAACCGATGTGGTGCAAAGAACATCAGAAAAGGGAACTATTCCGGTGATGCTCAGTCATGGAGCTTTGGGTTGTTTTAAATAAACTCTTCCAGCCACACAAATTAGCTGTGGCGTCGTCATCTGTTGTGGAGAAAGAAAACGTGTCCTCGGATATCTCCAAGTCTTGACATCCAAGATGATGCTCCTGTGTAATGGGTCTCTCAAGCCCAGACTTGACCCTCAACTCCCTTTTGGCTTCCCTTCTTCTCTTAGAGTCACTTCCTCCCCTCCCATCTCTGGAGAGTTTTTAAGGTGACTCTGAAACACAAAGCAATGTCAGTAAGGGCCACCGCACCACTAGTTTGTCAGATAACCACATGACTCTCTCCCAAGATATCCACAAAGACCATTTCTGAGGTGTTCTTGGGTTTGTGAAAAAGAAAGATTAAGTCCCACACAAAATAGACAGCCAGAGGTACAATGTTATCAACGTCACTGACCCTGTTGACAGAGTACAGCAACTGAGGCCGCACACCCTCAACATGTGGGCATTTTTGTGTTGGTGTAGTCAAGGCAGTTGTCTGTCATTATGCATTTGTGAGTGCATAGAAACTATACCCTTTTCTAGAATCATCACCAACACTCTTTAGACTCGTCTGATCAGCCAACTGACATTATTGATGATGATGATTATATATGCATGTATTACAGCAACCGACATTGATCAAGTACTTAACTGGAGGCCGGGTGCCCGGATAAGGAGGTAGGGGCCATTACTATCTTCACTTTACAGGAGAGGAAGCTGAGGCTGAAAGAAGATAAAAGACTAGGGTTGAGGGGTGAAGCTGAGGTAGAACGTGATTCCATCCAACTTCAGAGCTGGGTCCAACATGGAGGCCGCTATGGAGACCATCTCTATGGGAGCGGAGACAAGCGTCACCAAGCGGTTAAGATGTGTTCAAACGGCATAGAACCTTGAAAGCTGATTGTACGTGTCTTGTGGATAAAAGCTGGGTGTTAGCATAGGTTTTCTGAAACAACAATAAAACAGCCCTGCTGTTGTCAAAAGACATGCCTGGTAGAGGTCTAAAGAAGCTCTTTCCATACCTTCTAGGGCTCTTGTTTTTCAACTGGAGATCACACCTCATTTGGAGAGCTGATACTTCCTGGGACAAATCCTCCACCAACACATCTTAGCTTAGATTCCCATTAGTAGGGCCTGGCAGCCTCATCCTTCCCAGAAAGCCCATGCAACATCCCTGATGGTCAGTGGTTCCTGGGCTGTGGGGGCCCCATGGCCCTCTGCCCGCTCCCCCACCCCCAGCTCACCATGAAGTATTATAAGGTTGAACTGACCTGACCTAGGGAGACAGAGCACTATTGTTTTATCTACCTTAACTTGTATTGGTGTCATTTTTCCCACCCAACTGCATCTCAAAAGCATAAACTTGACTATAAAAGTAGTTCATGAGAATTCAGGAGACCTGAAGGTCTCTGTGAGGTCTGTGTTCCATCGGGCTGTCCCCAAGTCCACTGGGCCCAAGGCTCTCCAAGAGGACACCAACTTCTCAGACTCCCTCCGCCTAGGTAACTCTGGCTACAAAACATCCAAGTTGGCCAGGACTCAAAACACTAAAAATATTACAAGCCCCCTTAAGTGTGATTCAAAATAAAAATAGCACTAAACCATAAGGGTAGGAAAGTCCAACCCAGTTCAGATTTTTCCCCAGGATGACGACTCCATGCTGTCAAAGTCTAAATGTCTTGTAAGCATTCAAGTGTGTGTGTGTGTTTGTGTGTGTGTGTGCATATGCACACTTGCTTAGTCTGCCCTTGGGGATACCCAACACTGAGAGCTGTTTGAGACTTGGTTGTGTGGCTGTGTTCTCTATCCCAGGCTCCTAGGTACGCCAAGGCTTCATGGCAGACTGCTACGATGTTTTGGGAAGCAGTCCATCTAGTCAAGAGAGAAAAACTCCCAGGTGCATCTGTTCCCTCAGACTCTGAAGTCAGAGAAATCCTCTATTAATATCTTCAGCTCCCAAAGACCCAGGGAAGCTACTGAGGACTCAGAAATCGTTGTCTGCAGGGATGGGATAGTTAAAGCTAGTCCAGCTTTGGGGGTCCACTCACCACTCCACCCCTCTACCCCATCCAGCCCTCTGTCAACATGGGTGTATGGGACAGTTCCACATACCCAACTTGACACAGGGTCATTCACTGACTGATAACTTGCCTCAGGAGAAGACAATTTCCCATGATCTTTATGCGCGTGAGAAGGGCCCTCCCCCAAGATTGCTAGGAAGCATGCTTTGAGGCTTTGAGAGATTCTGAGAACCCTGCACTAAACCACTCCACTTCCAACCCCTTTTCCCTACCATGGCACATACCAAATACCTGAAATTCCACATACAGAGTCTCCTCCCTCGCCCCAGACTTCAAGGAAGACTTATTGAGCTCTACAAAAACCCTTCAGTCTCTCCCTTAAGGCCACCACCTCCCTTTCAGGCTATCCCCTAATAGCATCTGATTTCCACGGCCACCTCCTAGGGAGTGTCCCAGAAGAGATGCATGGCCTTGCATGCCGGTGCTGGAACTCAGTCAACTAATATTAATGAAAGCCCTTCTCTTTCTCCTGTCAGAAATCTTCACACACACATGCACACACACCCACGCACACACTATGCCCCCTCTAGAGGCAGTATTCACCTCCCTATAATGCTTTCCCATTGTTGAGTGGTGATGGGCAGTAGAGATGATGTAATAATATTTTTATGGTATCAATATATCATTTAGAAAATAAAAGCTGTTCCATTCACTGGGCGATGACCAAAAGGGGAAATGCCTGCATCTGGTGAGGAATTTATGTCTGTCACGCAGAATGGATGGGCCCTCCAGCCCAGTGTGTTTGCCTCTGTGTTTTACAGAACACTCTATGATTCCAGCAGGGCCCATAAAACATCCCTCTGAAGGGCAGGAAGCAGCTCTCTCCCCCGGGGTTTAGGCCCCAGTCAGGAGGGGAGCTGGCCTGGCCACGACTTTTTGCTGCTGTATGTTAGGCCAGTGTGTGTGAGGTCACTGCCTTGCCTTCATCAGCAAGCAAATATTAGAAGTCCCATTTTGCAGATGGGAAAGACAGAGAACTAAAAGGGCAGATCTCTTCCTCCTTCTCCTGGGGGTGAGGGAAGGTCTTCATTTTCAACAATTATAAAACACAGCCCACGTCTCTCAACAACCTTTTGGGTGGGATCAGAGCAGAAAAGCGCAGGCAGGGAACTGCCACTCTGCCGTGACAGCTCCATGCACATCAGGAGGATAGCACAGAACAGCGTTCTCCCCTCCCAAAGAGCCTTCGAATCCCCGGTGTCTTGGCCTGCCTCAGGGCCTCCCTGCCTCTGGCCTCTGGTCTCTGTGAAACTTGGGGCCAGGTCCTTTGGAGTCCACACTCCTGTGCCCTATTCCCTGGTCCTGAGCTAGGGTGCCGCTTTGCCTTGGTTCGAGCTAGCTCCTGCATGATGAAATTAGAATGTGGGGCGGGCAAAGAAGAGCACAGATAAAGGGCCATGTGCAGGGAGACGTTTGATCAATCAGTGGCTTTCCAAAAAGACAGAAAGGAAGAGATGAGAGAATGAAGGAGACCGTTATTTAGCGTGTGCTGGGCTACATTAGACTATTACAATACAGAAACAAAAACCACAAAGGAAATTAATTTTGCTGAAGTGGTATTGACAATAAAATAGAGGCTGTCTGTTTCATGCATATATGTGTGGTTATCTGTTCCCGTCTGCCGATGGTGCCCGAGTGGTCTACTCACAGCGGGGAGGGGTCTGAGCAGAAGCTTCTGCACTCTCCTGGCCAGCTCCCACTCTGAACAGGGCACCCATTCATTCATCTCTCCATGGGTCGACTCAGCTTTGGGGGGGAGAAGGGGTTTTGTCACAAATTTTATGTATTCAGGACAAAATCATATGGTCACATTTACATGTGGATTATTTGCTGGCACCTGTGACTTTAGTATATAGTACAGATCACGTTTTATTTAATCATCATGTTTTGAGCACATACTATTCTGAGCACAAGGAGTTCAAGGATAAAAAAGTGCGAGTCTCTGCCCTCCAGGGATAAGACTTACAGATAGTCCCCTCCATATGAACAAGTTCCACTTGGAGAGTGCATTCGTAAGTCCAACTTGTTCATGAGTTCAACAAAGTTAGCCTAGATACCCAACTCACACAATCAGCTATACAGTACTGTAATAGGTTTATAATACTGCTACCACAGTCTCAACTACTGGGCAAGGCTGTGGTAGCAGTATTATAAACCTATCACAGTACAGTAGTACACACTACTCTGCCCAGCTAATTTTTTGAGTTATTGTAGAGACAAGGTCTCGCCATGTTGCTCAGGCTGGTTTCAAACTCCTGGGCTCAACCAATTCTCTTGCCTCGGCCTCCTAAAGTGCTGGGATTACAGGCATGAGCCACCATGCCCAGTCCAGGTTTATAATACTTTTCACATAAATGATGCATTAAAAACAACAGCTGGCACACAGGGGCTGGCACCGATGAACAGGCCACGATTGAACTGGGCTTTAAATAAAGATACTACATGACTGTGCTCCACACAGTCCTGTACAGGAAAGTACCCGAAAGCACTGCCATTTGCAGAAAATACACACATGTGACAATGTACGCCAGACACAAGAGCTCATGTATCTGGCTGGACATGCAAGTGCACATTCACACCTTTGAAAGTTCACAACTTGAAGGTTCATAAGTAGGGGACTTACTGTAACTGCCAAGACACAGCACTCAGGACCTGAATTCATCACTTTGGCTGAGTCAACTACTCTAGAATGAAAAGGGTTGGTTTTTTATTTGCTACATTTTTGTTTCTGAAAAGAATTCAAGCTTAGAAGGACAGGAAACCATTCAGTTTACAAAAGGCAAACCCAGATCCTGTCTTTCCACCGGTTTGCCTGTCCCACCTTCAATACTCAATTTAAACCCAAGGACATATCATCAGCTTTAGCCTCTGGCCATTTAAGTAGAAGCCTTTGGCCTTTTTCAGGACTTTCTCAAGCCTGGTCAAGGTGTCACAAATGGAGTTGGTCACATCAGAAGCCCCTCACCCCCAGATCCTCAGCAAAGCACTTCTTCCCCAGGAAGGCTAAGAGCACGGGGCTGGGAGGACAGGCCGATGTGTGAGTTGAGCCCACACGTGTCCCTGGGTGGGTGTTAGTGAAGCTCTGTGAAACACACTCTCAGAGCCTCAGTCATCCAACAGGTGTGTCCACTTCTACTACTGGTCACCTTCCCAGCCTCAGTGTCCAGTGCGGTGCCTACCACACCCGGAAAGCCAATATGTGGGTTTTTACAGTTTGAATTTTTCTCAGAATGACACACCATACAACAACAAAGCAAACCTTACAG
Source organism: Tarsius wallacei (assembly GCA_963574415.1). Taxonomy (NCBI): domain Eukaryota; kingdom Metazoa; phylum Chordata; class Mammalia; order Primates; family Tarsiidae; genus Tarsius; species Tarsius wallacei. Next base: position 18,613 of record CAUYQG010239676.1, on the reverse strand, counting down.
AAGTGCTCTTTTGGGCAAAAGGGGGTGTGGAGACACGACTGTGCCAGGTGCTGGAAACCTAAAGTAGGGATTATGAAGGGAATCCCTATAAGCCAAAGAAGGAGCAGAGCATCCCTGGTCCCCTGGGCACTCTCCATCCCCGGAGAGATGGGCTGGCCAGGCCTGACTGGACTGGCTGCTCTGGGGGTGGAAGGGAGCCAGGGTTGTCCAGATGTGTAGCTCCTCAAGCTTCAGGTGACCGGCCAGTCTCCTGACCCGGCATTCTTCCCCTCCCCACTCCCCAAAGGCAATAGTTAAAACCAGTCTGCTTTTAGCTCTTTTGGTGGCTACTACCTATTTTTAAATGCTACCAAATTTTGATAAAAGCAGTTGTATCATCAATGAAATAACAAGCAGTTATCTAAAAAGAGATAAATCAAAATAGCTTCTACAGCGAGAAAGCACAGGCATGTCTTGCTGTGGTCAGCAACTGTGAACGTTGAATTAGACATGGCCATGACCCTGGATTCCTGAGCCCCCATAGCTACACCTCCTCTTTCCTGGGAGACCTGATGACCCCCACGACTCCGGGATACGTCCAGCCTCTGTGGACTGTGTGTGGAACAGCAGGTGCACACAGACCACTTGGGAGAGGCTGGGACTCAAACTCAATGTCAGCCGATTTTTGTCGTGATCACACTCTTCTCTGAGCATGCTGAGCCTTCTCTCTGTTGCCTTGCTGCCCGACGTTACTGAGCCCTCTCCTCCTAGAAGATGATCTGTATTGAACAGAGGAAGCTCTCTCCAACTCCACGTCTGTGGCCATCTTCCCCCGGAGACGGCGCTTCTGACACGCGTGGCTTGTGTTTCTGTGCACCAGGGGAAGTTTCTCTGAATTTCTAAGCGGTGTATTTCTTCCTCGATTAGTTTTGTCTGAAATTGCATTACATGTTCTTGATGTATTTCAAGTTTCAGCTGCAGCTTCTGAATCTCACTATGAAGCTGTGAATTTTCAGTCAGCAAAGATGCTTGTTCAGTTTGGAGACTTTGTCCTGAAATCGCTTTGTTCGTGTGATTTCCTTCACATAAGCTTTGGATTTCTTGCTTTTCTCCTTCAAGTATTTTAAAGAACACATGTACATTAGCAGGCATCCACGAGTCTCTTCAAATCAACTCGTGACTGATAGATCATTTTCTTGGCTTCCTTCATTTTCTCTAATTCCAAGCTGTCATCATCCATGTGACCTATCAGGAAACAGGCAAACCTGCGATCTTCAGCACAGTCTCTGTCAGAGAGTTCAGCTGGCTCTGTGCATCACCCGTGACCTGTTTTGTTCCGCGTTTATCTTCAAGCACGTCTCTGCTCCTCCGGTTCCTGTGCTCTTTGCTTCCATCTCACAGTTTTTTGGACAAGCAGTCCTGGGTTTTCTCTTTCAAACCATTCATCATCTCCTTTTGAAGTTGCTCTCCATTGTTCAGAAATGCTTTTAAGATGCTTTGTGCACCAGTCATTCCGGACTGGAGGGACTTTGATGCATCTTTGAGTGACCCTGTCTGTCCTTGATGGCCAGCCAAACTTCGTCCATGAAGAGAGAGTTTAGGGAGCTAGTTTTCTGTCCTTTTCCAAAAAAACTCTACTGGTCCTCAAGTGAAAGCCTGTTTCTGAGTTTGATTAAGTGTTGCCAGACACTGAGTTTGTACCTGCTGAGACCTGGCCTTCACCGCAGGTGACTCGAAGGCTTCATAGGCTTATGTCACCAGCCCAATCTTCTCACTGACTTTTCGACACACTTTAACCAGGTAGAACACCTTTTGGCTAGCTCTTTTTCCCTCCTTAAAGTACTTTATAAAAACCACCCTAGCAGGAAGTACCAGAATCTCCTGGGGAAACCCAAAGAGAATGGGTGGGCATTGTCTCAAGCGTTCAGACATCACCAGCAGAGAATCACACTACTGCTCCAGGACCCACTGGAGGGACATTTCCTTGGCAGACAGCAGGCCCTCTTTGGGTCTGAAGAGTCCCCTACCTCTGCCCCTGGTTGCCAGTATCCTGCAGGCCATGACTAACCACACAGAATCCCAAGGAGCCTCTGTCTCTAACTCGAGCAAGTGCCTGGCAACCGGTACAGACCAAGCACCAGTGAGAAGTGGGGGGCAAAGGCTAGTCTTGTTCTGTAAGGTACTGCTCCCTACTTTTGCTCTCTCTTTGCACAAATAGAGAGTGGCACTCCTTATACAGTGCATTTGGGGAAGCGGATATGGCTGACTGCAGCCAGAGAGCACCCTGGAGCTCAGGCCACTCCTGGCCTGCCTGGCCCTTGCAAGCTGAAGGGGTCAAGGCAGTGCCGTGTCAGTGGTTCTCATCGTCACCTAAATGGTATTATTCATAACTCCGCTTCTTGGTTTATTAGCCATTGACGCCCCTTTGTAAAACATAAGGATTTAAACTTGCTCGGACTGCCCTTCTTTGAGACTTACCTCCGTGTTGTTCCACACCTTTTGAAGATATATTTGGTACCTCGATGACTTCAGACAGCATATCTACTGTCCCTCCATTTCCTGTTCCGTCAACTTGAGTTGGTGTTTTGACTTTCCCGGGTAAATGAGAATACTTACGCCCCTGCCCTTTCTTTTCTTCTCTGTCTTCAACCTGCTCTTAGATATTTCACATTCAAATGATAATGTTAACGTCTACGTTCTCCAACTGCAATGCCATCTTCCAAGCTTCCACAGGTGGACTCCACATTTTTTTAAAACAATGTTTGCAATATTACCACTATACACATATTGCTCACCACCCAAACAAGCAGGACTGATGTATCAACTTCCTTTTTGCAAATATGAGGTTACAATCCCAAGGCCACTCAGAAGAGTGGTCCACACAAAAAGCTCAATGAAATCCCTTCTTACATTCCTGCAATTGATTGAAATCGCAAGACATTTTGCTTGTTATTGTGTAATGACTTTCTGGTAGAACTTCTTGTTTTTCTACGAGTTTCCAAATGCCTTTTTTCCTTGACTAACTGACATTTTTTCATACTCTCAGGATCTCCGGCCTCTCCAGGATATCACCCACCATGAGGGTTCCCTTTCTCTCGGGTGTTTCCGCGTAGAGCATTTGGTTCTTCTCTCCTACCCGGACTGGCAGACCCTCCAGGATCAGCACCTGCTGTTACTCTGGGTCCCCTTAGCTGTTCTCCTGGGTTGAACCTATTCTCCTGTCTCTGGGAAGCCATGTCTTTTCTTCCTCTGTTTACTTCCCCATGTTGCTGGTATACATCCTCAAATATTTCCCAAGAAAGGATATGGAAAATAAGGGCAACATGGAACATATTAGGGCAAAATGAGGTCATTAATCTGCCCTAGTATTTGACTGGCAATTGGGTTGGGTAAAGAGTTATTTTTTCAAGTTAGGTCCTACTCTCTCAGAACTTAGACTGTATTATCATATGGTCTTCGAGCATCAAGGGTTATAGATGAACAGTCAGTTACAAGTTGTAACTTACATTGTTTCTCTGGGAGATTCTAGGATCTACCAATCATCCTCAGTGCTCTAGAATTTTGAAGAAAAAGGTCTAAGCATTGAGTTGCCTGTTTTGTTTTGCTTTTCCATTTACCATGCTGAGCACTCTGAACCTTCTAAAATTAAGGTCCTTCTTCAGCCCTGAGAAATTTTCTTCTCTTTCTTTACTATTTCTTTACTTTCTTTCTTTCCGTTTTCTCTATTCTCTATTTCTGAGATTCTTTTTCATTTTATGTTTGACCTCAAGGATGAGTTCTTTTGTCTCTCACCTCTTTTACATTCTGAGAGAACCCCTTGACTTTATATTCCAAACTTGCTTTGAATTTTTCGTTTTGGTAATCAATATTACTTTAATCTCTAAGAACGCTATCTCCTCTTTCTGTTCCTCTTTTATTGCATCTTTTTTCTTGTTTTATGGATCTAATATACTGTTGAATTTGAGTATATAAATCATAAGACTTTTATCTGAATTCACTTGGTGTTAATTCCGAAAATGGTCCAGTGGGGTCGTGTGTTTACCTTGGTCTGTGCCCTTCATGTTTCTGGATTTTCCATAATTCTTGTGATCCTTGGTTTTCCTCCAGCAGTTAAAAGGGCTGGGCGCTTGATATGGGTTTGTTTCTGTTGGACTCCAAGAGATCAGTTTTGTTTCGGTTTGTTTTTCCCTGGTTCTCTCCCCTAGAATCCTGATTGGGAGCTCACTGTGGGGTGTGAATGCTGCCTGGTCACATGCTGGCAGTTCTGCCTGTACGGAGAGTGCATGAGGCTCACCCCAGTGCACCTCAAATGCCAGCATAGGCAAAGCTCTATTCTGGAGCACCAAAGCCCATTCTAGATCCCTCAGTCATCCCCAGAGGACCGGTTTCAATTTAGAGATACGCTTTTTGTATTTGGTCTTGGAGCAGATGCCAGATCATCTGTACCAAGGTATGGTAGGTGGAACACACCAACTCTTAACATCCCTCCTCTTCTGAGTCCCATTTCTCACTCCTACCTTCCATTGTACCTGCCAACCCAGAGCCCAGAATCCTTTTTTCTTTCTAACAGACTCCCATGTTCATTGAGGCCCTGCTTTTATTCCAGGTTATGCCTTTTCCTGACCATTGCGTCCATAAAAAACCCCATTCATTCCACCTTCCAGAAATGCGTTGAGTTTTCTTGCATTGTGGCCACCTTCCTCCCCAACCCCTTCACCATGATAGATATCTCAGAAGTGACAAAGGTGAAAGTATGTGCTCAACCCATCATCTTGAACCAGAAGTTCTCATTAAAAATTGGTTTGAATTCTACTACAAATTTCAATGATGAATGCCATTTTACTATGATGCAAGCATTGTGTTTTACGTTCATAGACTGCTAGAAAAAGAAGCTTTAGACTAAAGATTAGCTTGAGTCTATTTCTACAAAAAAGTTAAAAAAGAAAATCCAAGGTAGGCTTAGGAGAACTGTTTCCAAGGGTTCAAGGGCAGAAAAGCCAGGGCAGGCAGCTTCTGGCGTTTCCCCCAACTGCAGCTGCTAGAGCACACAAGGCATGACAGCCACCTCAACTCCTACAGGGAGGAGGCAGTGGCTGTCACTCAAGAGCAGGAGGCATGCGCCAGGGCTCTGACCCCCGGCTCCGCGCCAACAACTTTTTCCCTGTGTCAGCTCAGCTGCTGACCTTTGTGTACACCTGCTTCCCCTGGAGGGGCCAGGAGACTTACCAGTTCAGAAGAAAGCAAGGAGGGCCAGCTGGCTTCTAGACTAAGTTGGATGTGCTGACCCCCCACTGGACTGTGAGTACCAGAGGTACAGAGCCTATGCCAAGTATGACTTGAACTCTAGCTGTCAAAGACAGAAACCAATTTGAGACGGCTTAAGTGAAAAAGGTGATTTTATCATAAGGGTCTAGGAGAAACTCATGAAACACAGCCTTCTTAGAAAGGTCTAGATTTGAGGCCTCAGGTGCTACTGGCATTTGTCCATCTCTCATCTTCCATCTGCAGCCCCTCTCTGTTTCCTGTGTCTCTCTTCCTGAAGAAGACTGGCTTTCTCTTCTCTTCTGTCTACATGGCAGAATGTGGTTACTCCTCAGATTAGGGGTTCACATACACTGGTTCAGTTGTTCACAGAGACTGACTTTTCCTTAGACCAAGGGCTGGCAAACTTTTATAAAGACCAGATAGAAACTAGGTTCAACTTTGTGGACTTTACAGTCTCTGACACAACTACCCAGCTCGACCATTGTTTGTCAAAAGCAATCATAGCCAATATGTTACTAAATGGGTGTGTGGCTGTGGTCCAATAAAATTTTATTTATAAAAACCGGTGGGTGGCAGGTAGGATTTGGCTGATTTGCTGACCCCTGCCTTTGACACCATCCAGATTTTTAGAAAAACATGAGGCATTCAGTGGGTCAGTAGTCAATTTCTTAGTAAAGAAGAGAGACAGGGAAACACAGCAGGCACATGGCCCCTAGGAGCCAAAGCCTGGGGTGAGGCACACAGATCCCAGAGAAAAGTCTGAGGGGTCACCTCTGTAAGACTCCTCCACATCAAGCTCCTTCTAAAAGCCATAGACTTGGGGTATTAATTCTTGCATTTTCTGACTTTAAGGTGATCTCATAGAATGGAGTCCTTGTAGCAAAAAGTCCTTGTAGCATCCTGAGATGCTCAGAAACAAAGTCCTGTTTAGAATGAGAGATTTCAAATTTTCCTGTAGCAGGAAAAAAAGGAAACAAATGGAGAATGTTAGGCAATCGGCCCTGTCAGCAACTTAGCTATGTCTTAGAAAGCTTATTCAAAACCTTTATGGTTTCTTAAATGGACATTTAGGGGACATTTTTACATTTAAACCCACAGCTTTGAAATTGAACAAAGGTAATTTTGAGCTACTGTTAGCTGAGAGACTTCATCGCACCCTGCCCCCTGGGGCTCAAGGGTATGCAGTGGTGTGGTTGAGGGCTGAATGATGTGCCTGGCATGGCTGTAACTCAGTCTGCATCCTTGCCTCCCATGGTGGCCCAATAGCTCTCAGGCATATCATAAAAACTGTGGTGGCTGTTAGTAGGAATGTAAAATGTACAGCTACTATGGAAGCAGTATGATGTTCCTCAAAAACAGAACTACCATATGAACCAGTCATTCTACTTCTGGTGTATACCCTAAAGGATTTCAGGAAGGATCTCAAGGAGATATTTGTACACCCATGTTCACACAGAGTGAGTCACAACAGCCAAAAAGTGGAAGCAACCCAGGTGTGCATCCACAAACAAACAGTAAACAAAATGTGGTACATACATGCAATGGAATCTGATTCAGACTTAAAAAGAGAACATTTGGTCTGGGCATGGCAGCTCACGCCTGGAATTCCAGCACATTAGAAGTCAGAGGCAAGAGCATTACCTGAGCCCAGGGCTTTGGGGCCAGCCTGGGCAACTTGGTAAGACTTCATCTCTGCAATAATTTTAAAAATTAGCCAGGCATCATACCACGTGCCTGTAGTCCCAGCTACTTGGAAAGCTGAGGCAGAAGGATCGCCTGAGCCCAGCATGTTGATGCTGGGGTGGCTATGAGCATACCGCTGCACTCCAACCTGGGCGACAGAGTGAGACTCTGACTCAAAAATAAAAAATAAAAAGAAATAAAATTCGGACATATGCTACAACACACAGTGAAACAAGCCAGACACAAAAGGACAAACACTGCTGTATTCCACTTACATGAGGAATCAAGAGTAAGGATGTCAAGCCAGAAAAGAGAATGGGGGTTGGGGCATTGCCAAGGGCTGGGGGCAGTGGACCCGGGAGGTTTTTTTTAAATGGGTGTGGAGTTTCTGCTCTGCAAGACAAAAGCATTCTAGAGAGGGGAGGTGGTGATGGCTGAACAATCACAAGAATGTCCTTAACATTGAATTCTTACCCTTACAAATGAGTAAGGCCAGTATATTTGTTATGTATTATGCCACCATTTTTAAAGCCTGTGTTGGAAAGCCCTCGGCCTCCATGGGCCAGTCATATCAGCAGGGCACAGCTGTGGCCATCGGGGCCCTGTGAACTGTGACACTTCAGACCACAGTCACGACCCCAAGCCTTTCCTGGAGCGAGATTCAGGCTCTGCCTTCTATTTGTCTACAAAATAAGAGGTTTTATTTGTATTTACTTTTCTGCCCACAGACACAGGGACAGTGTTTAGAAACACCATGCTGCCCGGTCCTCCATGGACTATGCTGGGCTCTTCCCTCGAACTGAACCTGGAACTCTCCACCCTTGGATGCTGGCCTTCCCAGAAGCCCCTGGGACCCAGAAGCTTGAAGGACTGGAGCATCCAGCAGGAAGATGCGGGCTTTGAAGAGCTGCTTTCTCACAGTGGCGGTGTGACTGCTAGTCACGCCCCACACAATCTGCTGCAGGAGCAGAGTGCCCTCCCCAGATGGGGGTCCGCCAGCAGCCCCTCCACTGCTTCTCCTCTCCTTTTGTGCCTCCAAGGGGGAGGAGGAGCCAGGAAGCTCCAGCTTTTCCCTAGCTCCACAGAGTCAAGAGCTCCTGCCATGGGTGCAGGCAAACAGGCCCCAGCCTCCCAAGGCCCTGCTTGCTTCAGCCTTGTCCCCTCCAAACCCTTCTCCACACACCCACCCACAGACCTCCAATCACACATCTAAGCAGACCACTGCCATGCAATGACCTCCACTGGCTCTTTCTGCCCTCAGGAACAAATGCCCAAGGCCATGGGACCTGACCCAGCCACTGCAGCCACATTCCAGGGATTTCCCATCTTTGTGTCCCCAGTCCCTGAAAGGACAGACTGAGAGCCAAAAGCCATTTTTCATCTTGTTCTTAAACCCTGACACAATGATGAGAAAGTAGAAGCTATGCTTTTAGAGAAATGGACACTTAAGATAAAATTAATTTTGCCGACTTTGTCTTTTCAGAAACAGTCTTCCTGGTGCCGGGTACCAGAGGTATCTCATAGCGGCAACAAGCTTGCCTAGAGCAAAGGGAATTTACAAGGCCTAAGACATCATGCATTGGGCAAAGACTGTAAAAGTCATGAAACTTGTAATTACAAGTTATGACCTCTCAGAGGGAGAGCAGGTGGGGATTCCATCTTCCAGTAAATTGGGCACTATCTACAGGGAAGCCAAGGATCCCCCAAAGCTACCCACTAGGAATGCCTAGGAGATAAGAGGAGGCACGCCCTCTGTTAGCTCTAAGGAATGTCATTCGGGAAGGTACAGGAGAATTAGAATCCACAGGAGAATTAGAATCCTTGTCATGCCCTTCTCTAGGGGCTATGATAATATAGATGAACATTAATGGGTCTCTGTGTCACAGTTCTCCAAGACATCCACAGGTGGTGGATAAGGAAGTCATGGCAGTCACATCTACCTGATTGCAACACCACCACGGGAAAGGATTTAAGGCAAGATGGGGGGAGCGATCGGCATGGCACCATACTCACCTACAGTGCAGCCCTGCTCCCTGTCTGTGGTGGGTTGAACTTTTCTTAAATAAATCTTATCTTCTCTCACTTCTTTGTGTGTTGCCATTCTTTGCATTTACTCGGATCTCTGGGTTGCCAGCAAGCATCTCTGTCTTGCCAGCTCCAGAGGTGCTGTGCCTCCCTGCGTCTCTCCCTATTCATCCCTCCACCCTCATCCTATCCGGACCCTAACAGTTCCCATTCACTGCCTATGTTTTCCCAAATGTATCTACTTGGAGTCCCAGGCCATGAGTCAAGTCTCTTTCCCATAGGATGCAGACCACTGAGTCATTCTCAGTGCAGCATGGCAGACCATCCACCACATCCTGCTCTCTCCTCTGGGGGCGTCCAGTGTGCCTATGTTCTCCATACAGCAGGACACCCAGGACTGACTGTACATGTCAGGGTGACCCAAACAGCGCAGTGAGCAGCCCAAGGTTCAAGGAATGGTGTCACAGGTTTGAGACATCATAACAGGACAACAACAAACCACAGGTCAAAATTATGGAAAGAGAGATTTGAGATGAACTGTCAAGCCAGGGCTTTTTGAAAATCATTAGGATAAGTTCCAGAGAAAGGCCATCTCTTTACCTCTCTGGAAATACCCAGAGGCATGTCAGAAGTGTACCTGACTTGGATGGTGTGGATACAGACTGGAGATGGGCAGATGGGTGAGATGTCAACCAGGAGCTCCTCTGCCGGAAGCTGGATCTCCAGGCTTTTCTTAATTCTGATGGTTGGACATAAGATTATTCTTTCAGAGGGAAATCCTTAAAAAGTATATCTCTTACTCTGGCCAAATTCCTAGCCCATTAAGGTATGAGGACTGATGCCCATGCCTCCCACCAGGCTGCCATGTGGCTAGCACCACCAAGACGAGGTCAGAAGCCATAATGACAGAAAGGAAGGATGGCATTCTCTCACCCTTCCCTGGAGTCCTTGGAAGCTGCGGTGCACTGAGTCCTTGCCAGGGCCCAGCTTCTGTTAGCAAGGGTTTGGAAATGCAACACGACCACAGTTCTACATTCCTACAGGCATTCCCTCCTAGCAGCTGGGTCATGGCAATGAACCTCTGAGCCTCAGTCTCCTCTCCTGCTATTTGGAGATGATGCTACTAACCTCGTACATTAACAGGCTTTGCAAATTGCAAGTCATGATATGAATATGAGTTTTAAGAAATGCCTGGAGGAAATAAGATTGACATAAACCATCCAAACTTGATTTCAATGGAAGACTGTATGGTCCAAGCAGATACTGTCATTATTTAGAGTATGAAAAAATAAGTGAGTCAGTCCAGATGGGCAGAGGGGTGAAGGAACAGGGCTGGAGAGGTGACTGGGGAGCAGCCACCTTGAATAAATAATTCGCGAGACCCAACAGTGTTCGTTGACCACAGGCCCCCATGCTGCCTGACTCTGGGTCACTCTGAGTCGAGACCAATGCTTTTGCATCATCACAAGTTCAAGATCTGGAGCTACCATGGGATCCTGTCACCAGAGTTGGGCCCATCCATGAGTGACCAGTGGGACAGCAGAGAGACACGGGACTGAGTGCCTCTAATCTAGCCCTGGAACTTGGTGAGGGCCAGAGATCCCTTCCTGCCTCCCACTTCGAGCCCTCCTGAGGTCCATGCTCAAGAGGGAGGTGTTCAATCAAGCAGTCAACTCCCGGAGACGGGCATCCCCTCCCCAGGGCCTTGGGGACTCAGACGGTGGCCAAACTCCATAGTCCCCACTTCCCCTTAAGTGTGATAGATGGACTGAGTTTTCCTGGCAGTCTAAACACTTTGCATTGATTTGTGTATTCGTTTGTATATTGTTTTGAGAGACCAATTTCAGGAGAAGCTTCACCTATCGTCCATCAAAGCTCCCGGGTGCTTTATCTTCATTCCGAGTTGGCGGCTCATCAGACGCCAGGCAGGCTGCTGCCAAAGAGCCCGCTGTGGGGACCTCCATCCATCACCACTCAGGGGACGCTCCGCTTGGGCAGTTAGAACTCTGGCAGAGGAAGCCATTCTGAACATTCACCCACTGGAGGAAGGTCTGAGCCCCGTCTTTGGGATTCTTAACATTCCTGAGAAAAGGAGGCTGTGGGCATTCCTACAACCACTGCACATGTGTGAACATGGAGTCCAGCACCGGGGGATAGAAACAGGTGGATGCAAAGCACTGCCACTTGAGTCCACAAGTGGCAGAGAGCAAGGCTTCCCCGTCTTAATGGTTCATTAACACTAACCCTGAAACAGCCCCTCCAAGCCGCCTGTCAGAGTGTCCTTCCTGTTATGCTCATATGCAAGCCACATTTGCCAAGGGCATGAAGGGAGCTACTGCTGAGGGCACTGCCCGAGAGGGCTACAGCTGGGCCACTGAGGCAGTGGAGGCCTCAGAGACAGAAGCAGCAAGAGTTGGGAGCAGCTTCGGAAAGGGAGGCAGGAGAAGCGAGGCTGTATAAGTGCCCAAAGGAATGGACACGGCTTACATCACTTTTCTCAGAGTGTAGACCTCGTCACGTTTCTGCCTCAACAGCTTTCCTGGAAACACCCACCTCTGGACCCCCTTTCGGGTTGCAGGAATGCCCAGCATTCCCCAGCAGATTCTGAACATTTATGTGGCTTGTAAGGCTTACACAGCATTTACAATAGATTGCCTCCGTTTATTTACTTTTTATTTTATTTATAAAATGTCTAACCACATGGAAGGTGTATTAGTTGAGGAAACACTAGCCGCTATAATAATAAATACTAAAAGCATGTTGCTTATGGTGTATGTATTTCTTGCTCATGCAACAGTTCAGTGTGGGTTTTTAGGGACAGTAGATTACCTTTCTTCCCAGCAGTGGCATTGTGCAAGGACCCAGGTGTCATGTGAAGGAGCCCAGATACATATACAACTAGTGCCATGTGGCACAAATGTCAAGTTCATTGGGAAATTCACAGGCAAAAAAAAAATGATGACTCTCCTCCACATGATGATTCAGGAACCCAGGATCCTCTGTCTTTTGGCATCGCCACCCCCTTGGGTTGCATTGTCTAATACTGTAGATGTCAACCACATGGTACTATTTTAATTTAAATGTAAATTAAGGCAAGTAGAATGGAAAAGTCCATTTGTCAGTTGTACTGGCCACATTTCCACACTTACAAGTCACAAGTAGCCATTGGCCACCACACTGGATGGTGCAGACCCAGAACATGGCCTCATGCTAGAAAGTGCTACTGGACAAGGCTGCCCAGGACCTCAGAGTCCCCTGCCTCCAGCCAGAAAAAGGAGAAGGAGGGCTCGTAGAAGGTACATTCCCCTCTCAACTGCCACAGGTTGCAAGTGACATGGTCACTTTTGCTCCTGTTCCATTGGCACACCCTATCCACTTTCTACAAAGATGCACAGGGCGGAGGACGTGGTCCCTAAAGGGAGCTGCTTCCCTGCAGCAACTCTGTACCATGAATGGAGGAAAGGAAGTATGGGGAATAGGGATCAGTCAGCCACTCTGCCACGAGCCTGGCTCCCCTCTTTCCAGGAATGGGAACTGAGGATCAGAGCAGGGAAGAGGCTCAGACAGTTCACAAAGACAGTGGGGAGCTGAGGCTAGACCTTGGGCCATCTGATTCCCCATCTGGACAGTCTTTCCAGGAGGCAGCATCAATGCAGCAAGGGAAGTGCCTTCACCAGGACTCAGCAATGGAGTAAAAAGAGAACATTTTAGCCTGAGAGAAACAGTCAAGCCATGCTGCCTGCAGAACAGACATTGTCAGTCAAGTACCTTTCTCAGCAGCACTTCCAGAAAGAGCTTATCAGCAGCTAGAACCTGAACCTCAAGTTCAAACTCAAACTCAAAAAGAAAAAAGAAAAAGAAAGAAAAAAGCCAGTGATGTGCTAAATATCTCAGCATCCCAGGTTCATGCAGAATGAGACCTTTCAAATACTTGGATTCTCTGACCGTCTCTCATTCTTGGACACGTGTCTGTCCCCAGAGTTTCTCCAGAGTAGTCAGACTTAACAGACTCCAAAACCAACTAGGAAGGAGGAAGATAAAACAGGGGCCTTTGTCTTTGGAGAACTGATGTACCCCACAAGACGGGCCTGCAGACAACTGTCCCTACTGTGCCAGGGCTTCCCAGATGCTCTGAGGAGGCAGAGTGGGCTGCCTGGGGTTTCTAGATTGCTTGGCACCATCCTTCACCAAACCCTGTAGCAGAGCCCACCAAGTGCTTTGGGGGATGCTGTGGGAAGTCCACCTGGGTGGGTTCTGGGCCCAACTCCGATTCTATCTAGTTGGGTGGTCTCGGGCTGTCACCTCACCTCTCTGGGCTTGTTTCTCCATCTGAAACAAGCATGGCCAACCCATGGCCCGTGGGCTGCATGTAGCCTAGGACAGCTCATCATGTGGCCCTGCACAATCTTTTACCGTCACATGTTTTTTAGGATTTATTTTCTTCGAGACCCTGTGCATAGTACCACTCATGACATGCCTCACACCTGACATCGCTTTCTGGCAGCACATTCATTTGTGAGTAGCTGTTTTCAGTTTAGAAGCACACGAGGAGAAAATTTGAACAAATATCTCTGACGAGCACCTTGAGAACTCACTAAGAATTGCGACCACGTCCACTGAACCGATATTGATAGGTATGTTTTACAAAATCAAGGCCAAATTTCCCACTAGTTATATATTGTTCTCATTTTTCTAAGCATTACAATAAAAATATTTTTAAAAGAAATCTTATTATGTATATATACTAACTATATTATATAATTTATGTGTGACCCAAGGCAGTTCCTCTCTACTCAATGTGGCCCAAGGAAGCAAACAGGTTGGACACCCCAGTCTGAACAATGGCAAACCCCCCACCAAGCCTGACGCCTGTGGCCCTACAAGCCTGCAGGCACAGCTGCCTGTGAGAGTCTACTGTGTTCACCTCCTTGAGAGCAGATTTTCTGCCCTCATTTCTTCTGCATCAATGGCACCCTTGTGTCTCTGAGTCCCAGGACAGAGGTTAGCCTCTGTACATAGAGGGCACTCAATATATGCTGGTAACTCAGCACCAAAATGTGATAATTATTACTGGTGGCAGTGATGTCTACACCAAAATCTAGAAGAAAATTCCAAGGAGCACTCTCCTGGGAGCACCCCCAAAGGAGACTGGCTCCTGTCTTTCACCCATGCTCCTTGTACTCCAGGAGCAGACATGTGACACCCTGGGTGAGTGAGCGGGGACCCCTCCCAGGGACAGCTCACCCTGCCTGGCTGTCAGCATCCTTCTCAGGCTCTTCCAGGAAGAGGGGAAACCTCCGAAGCCGCCCCGCTGTGTTTCTCCTGTTGCCTGCTGGCAGCCACATATCCTGGAACCAGGGGACTCTGGACATTGATCAACCTGTTCTGGCTGGGACTGACAGTGCATGCCACTCCCTGGGACTGCATTATCACCTCTCCCTCTCCCTTTTTCCTCCCCTCCCGCACTGTTTGAAGGCAGGAGAGTCATGCAGAACACTCTTCTGTCTTGGATGTCTAGGACATGAGGTCTGGGTCACCATGACATCACCACCCTCAAGTGTCAATGTGAGGTGGAGGCAGGAGCTGGGGAGGCCCAGGGCTCTCCTCACCCTGAAACTCCAAGCCTCCAAAGGGCTTCAGAACACACAGCAGCTAGGCTCTTAGCGGGGCCTCTGGCAGGGCCACTCGGGCTTGCTCGGGAAACCTCATCCCAAGGGATCCTCCAGAGAGCCTCAGACCCCCGTGGATAGGACTGTGACTGACACAGCCAGAGGGAGTCCCCATGGGACCCTGAACTGGACAGTAGACAAGGAAAAGGGGCCTGACGCTAATAAAAATGTGTAGGGAAAAGATGAGTGACCTTCAGCCCATATCTGATTCTGGCATGTCCCCACTGTGGGACCCCACAGTCATTCCTCTTGCCCTAAGAAGGACCAAGTTCTGGGTCATTCCATCTCCTCCCCTCAAAACCTGCCTATTCAAAATACAGATGGCTCTTCAATATACGAAAGGATGCTCAGTTTCATTCAGACCCAGAGAAATACAGACCGAAATGACTCCGGGATTCCATGCATCACCAGCAAGTTGACAAAAGGCCGAAGGGTTTGACAACACTCGGTGCTGAGACACTATGGGAAAGCAGGCCCTGGCGCTCACTCCCAGAAGGTGTGGGTGTGTAAACCGATATACCAGGGGTGCCAACACAATGTATGCACATTTTAAGAGATGTTTTCAAAGTATTACTTTTCGAAGTTGAAATGGATCATGACAGCAATGTGTAGTATGACTTTTGCTCAAACGCTAGCATTCCCATGGGACAGGTGGGAATATATTGAGTATTACAGTTTTAATACAGCTTTTTCCTTTCTCAAAACGTGTATACTTTTTTTGGCACTCTCTGTGTTAGGATGCTCTGGTAGTGTCTTTCTGTGGTATGATAAGCAGTATATCTGGTCTTTGTCCCCACTTGCTGACACAGAGCTCCCCAAACCCTTGGCATTTTCTGAGTGACAGGAGGGTCTTCTGTTGTTCATAAAAAGCCCTGTCGGCCATATTGAGCCGCTTCAAGGTAGAATCCCATGTAGCTTTGGGACAGTGCTGGTCACCAGAAACAACAAACACATGGCGAGCCCCACCCTCAGCCTGCCTGTCCTCTCCGGGATGGGAAGGAGCCGGAGAATGAGCTATTAAACCTCTTGAACACCGAGCCTGGAGAAGTTTCCCCCACCGATCCCACCTTGTCTTTCCACTTGGCTGCTCAGAGTATGTCCTTTATAGTTAACTGATCATAGTAAGCAAAGTGCTTCCCCAGTTTTGTGCGTTGTTCTGGTGAATTCTCGAATCTGGAAAAGGAGGGCGGCTGTAGGAACATCCACATGAACAGTCAGGCAGAAGTGTGGGTGGCCTGGGCACCCCCTCATAGCTGGTGTCTGAAGTGGAGACAGTCTTGTGAGACTCAGCCTTAAGCCTGTGGAGTCTGGCACTCCCTTTGTGTAGTTCATGTCAAAATTGGGCTGTGTCAAAATTGAATTGAATTGTTGGACGCCCAGATGGTGTGAGAGAATCAGAGAATTGGTATTGGAGACTGCCCATACATGTGGTATCAGGGGGAAAAAAAATACATCACACTTTCAAAATTACCAATGTGGATATCTTTGACTCAGAAACTCCACTTCTGAATGATGTTACTGACATTCTTACCAGCACGCAAAATGATGCAAATACAAGCTTATGCATTTGGGCACTGCTTGGAGTAGTCAGAGAATGGAAACCTCCGAAGTATCATCATATGAGAGCTTGTTACATTA
This sequence comes from Tarsius wallacei, assembly GCA_963574415.1. Taxonomy (NCBI): domain Eukaryota; kingdom Metazoa; phylum Chordata; class Mammalia; order Primates; family Tarsiidae; genus Tarsius; species Tarsius wallacei. The sequence continues at coordinate 2,354 of CAUYQG010239676.1, read as the reverse complement.
TTGAACATACATACAATGGAATTCTCTATTGCCATAATAAAAAGATTGAAGAAGCTCTATATGGACATGGAAAGACCCAAGATATATTGTTAACTTGGAGGAAAAAAGCAAGATGTAGGGCAGTGTTTACAGCATGCTATGCCTTGGGTTAAATGAAAAAGGAAGAAGAGGATAGATTTGCATTGGCTTGCACACACACGTTTAAATTTTGCGTTTCCGTAGCTTTGGGGGTTACAAGTGGTCTGTGGTTACACAGATGTGTTATATAGTGGTGAAGGAGTCTGGGCGTTAAGCGTACCTACCACCCCCCCCCCCGTGCACATTATACCCAATAGGTAATTTTTCATCCCTCTCCCCCTCCCCCTGAGTCTCCAGCGCCTGCGATACCCTTCTCTATGTCTTCACAGACCCACAGCTGAGCTCCCACTTACAAGTGAGAATATGCATAATTTGGTTTTCCATTCCTGTGTTACTTCACTTAGGATAATGTCCCCAATTCCATCCAAGTTTCTTCAAAAGATATTATTTTTTCTTTTTTATGACTGAATAGTACTCCATTGTGTGTGTGTGTATGTGTGTGTGTATACCACATTTTCTTTATTCACTGATAAGCTGATGGGCATTTAAGTTGATTCCATATCTCTGCGATTTTTGAATGGTGCTGCAATAAACATACAAGGGCAGGTGTCTTCTTGTGTCTTCTTTCATTAGGAGATGCCAGTGGGATTGCTGGATGAAGTTGAAGATCTACTTTTAGTTCTCTGAAAAATCTCCATGCTGTTTTTCAGAGGCTGTACTAGTTTACATTCCCACCAATAGCGTATAAGCACTCCCTTTTCACTACACACATGCCAGTATCTATTGTTTTATTTTTTAATAATAGCCATCTGACTGGTGTCAGGTGGTATCTCATTGTGGGTTTTATTTTGCTTTTTTTGTTTGCTTTTTGAGTCAAAGTTTCACTCTGTCGTGCAGGCTGGAGTGCAGTGGCATGATCATAGCCACCATAGCCTTGACCTACTGGGCTCAGGCAATCTTCCGCTTCGTTCTTTCAAGTAGCTGGAATCACAGGCGTGCACCACCACACCTGGGTAATATTTTTAGATTTACTGTAGAGACAATGTGTTGCCAAGTTGCCCAGGCTGGCCTTCAGCCCCAATCCTCTTGCCTCTGCCTCCCAAAGTGCTGGGATGACAGGCATGAGTCACCACTCCCAGCTCAATGGTTTTAAGTTGCATTTCCCTGATGATAAGTGATTTTTTGTTTTGTTTTGTTTTTATAGTTGTGGGGTACAAGTGAGGGTTTGCTAGGTAAGCAGGCTGGTTGCTGGTGAAATTTGGGCTTCTAGCTGGCCCCCTTCCCCCTGACAGTAGACCAGTTACCCGTTGTGTTGCCACATGCCCCCTCCCTCTTCACTCCTTCCCTCGTCTAGCAGTGCCCAGAGACCGCTGATCTCACTCTTGTGCTAATGTGATGAGTGTTCAGAGCCTGCTTATGAGGGAGAACAAGTGGTCTTCAGTTCTCTGTCTCTGTGATAGTTCACTGAACATGATGGTCTCTAACTGCATTCAAGTTGCTGCGAAGGCCCTTATGTTTGTTGGCCATTTGCATATTCTTTTAGGAGAGATATCTGTTCATGTCACTTGCTGACATTTTTTTTTTGGGGGGGTTGGAGTCTCACTCTGTCGCCCAGACTGGAGTGCAGTGGCACACTCATGGCCACCCCAGAGTCGACCTGCTGGGCTCTGGCAATCCTTTCGCCTCAGCCTTCCAAGTAGCAGGAACTATGGGCGTGTGCTACCACACCCAGCTAATTTTTGATTTATTGTAGAGATGAGGTCTCGCCAGGTTGCTCAGGCTGGTCTTCAACCCATGGGCTCAGGCAACCCACTTGCCTCAGCCTCCCAACGTGCTGGGATCACAGGTTGAGCCACTGAGCCCAGCCACTTGCCCACTTTATAATGAGGTTGTTTTTTTTTTTCTGGTTGATCTGTTCGAGTTCCTTATAGTTCTGGATATTAGTCATTTGTCAGACGTATAGTTGTAAATATTGTCTCCCATTCTGTGGGTTCATTATTTCTTTTGCTGTGAGGAAGCTTTTTAGTTTAATCAAGTTCCACCTACTTATTTTTGTTATTGTTGCATTTGCTTTTGGAGTCTTAGTCATAAATTCTTTGCCTAAGCCAAAGTCCAGAAGAGTTTTTCCTAGGTTTTCTTCTAGAATTTTTATAATGCCAGATCTTACATTTAAGCCTTTACCCCATCTTAAGTTTTGTATATGGCGAGAGATAGGAATCCAGTTTCATTCTTGTGCATGTAGCTATCCAATTTTCCTAGCACCATTTATTGACTAG
>CAUYQG010239675.1:0-12373 GCA_963574415.1 Tarsius wallacei | reverse complement strand
CTTATATATGGACACGTTTAAAATTTCTAGACACCATTATGATGGCTGACTAGAGGCACACAGCATTCACTGTCTCTACAAATAAAGACAAAAACAGCAAGTAAATAACCTCATGTTGACTAAGGTGTCTACGAGAGAACCAAATTCAGCAGGGAAGTGACAAATTCTTCAAGGAAGTGACTAAGATACAGAAACGCAAGATGACAGCATACAGAGGAAGCAAATCAGCTGGCTGAGATAGGCTCAGAGACAGGAAAGACTCCCCATTGCAGAAAAAGATAAGCAGGAGATCCCCTGAAGTCTACATTCCCACCACAGACACCTACAATCCTAGCTTAAGGAGGACCCTTCAGCCCTCACAGGTCCTGAGCCTAGTCTAGAGAACTGACTGGAGTTCACAAAACTGAATTATTTCAGAAAGAAAATGCAGACTGGTTCCCCCTCACCTTCTTGGAGCCAAGAGGCTGCAACACAGTGATATTTCAAGAATAGACCCATCAACAGACTACAACCTACCCTGAGACCCAACAACTGTACCTCTCCCTCACTGGGACGCCACCAACATCACCCCATATCCATCCAGAGGACTGCAATATTGTGACACCAGCTAAAACCAGAAGTGCAGCCATGTCCTCAGCACATGAAACAATGTAGCACTTACACTCCAGGAAACAGGTGGTCCAACACATTATGAAGGCTACCCCAGGACATAGGGAGTGAAAGCACATGCTTATCAGTCTTAGAGCCACATGTTCAATCCACCACTGCCAACAGTGACCTCTCCTCCTATAGCAGTGAGGCCACCTCATGCCCGGGTGCAGTGCCCAGGAGCCCCAGAAACAGTCTTACTGAGGGCCACTGTTGCTACGGCTGGTGCCTGTGCATACCACCCAGGGTTCCCAAGGACTACCCTCCCCAGGACATGCTTCCATTGCCACTAGAGTAACCTGCTTCCTCTAGCAGACAGCACTGAGTTTAATTAAGCCAGATAAATCATATGAACAATACACTAAAATCACCAAACCAAAGTCAGAGAACTCAAACAAACTGACACCACAGATTCCTCTACAGATCCAATAGTAATTTTTTTTATGGAACAAACCTAGTACATAATATCAGGGAAAAAATGCTGTTAGACTGGAGTAGCAGATATCAATAGGAACACACACACAACATGAAGAAGCACCAAAACATGACACTTTAAAACAATAATTTACCAGTATTTACCAGACTCCAAATTACCAGACTCCAAATAAAGAAAATATATAATATATGTACAAGAAAATTAAAAACAATAATCTTAAAAAAACACAGGAAGACTCAAGAGAACAAACAGATAATTCACACAAATCAGAAAAACAATTCATAGTGTGAATAAAAATTAGACTATAAAATTAGTTGAGGAATTCAATATCTCACATTCAGCATTTGACAGACCAACTACAGAGAAATCAACATAGGCACACCAGAATAAAACAGCACTATAGACCAAATTGGTCTAACAGGCATTTGCAAAGCATTCCATCCAACATCTGCAGAGCACACATTCTACTCTTGAGCATATGGCATACTCTCCAGAGTAGACCATATGTTAGGCCTCAAAACAAGCCTCACATTTAAACAAAAATTGAAATCATATCAAATATCTTCTCAGGCCAAATTGACATAAAACTAGAAATTGGTAGTTACAGAAACTTTAGAAACTGTCCAAATATATAAAAATTAAACAACATGCCCCTGAAAAACCAATGGGCCAATAAAAAAATCAGAAAGAAAATAAGTTACTTGAACAAATGAAAATAGAAACACCTATGAAATACAGCAAAAGAGGTACCTGGAGGAAAATTTATAGCAATAAATGCCTCCACCCCCAAAATAGACAAATGTCAAATAAACTTCCTCAAGAAGTACTTCAAGGAACTAGAAAAGCAAGAACAAATAAAGCCAGCATTCGTAGAAGAAAAGAAATAATAATTGTTAGAGCATAAATAAACAAAATAGAGACTAAAACACCAATAAAAACAAAATCAAAAAGTCATTTATGAAAAGACACACAAAATTAACAATTTATTAGCTAGACTAAAAAAAGAGAGAAAATGAATAAAATAAAAAACAAAAAGGGGGCATGACAACTGATTCCACAGAAATACAAGGAATTATTGAGGACCAAAATAAATAACTGTATATCACCAAATTGGAAAACCTAGAGGAAATTAATAAATTCCTGGAGAAAAAGATAGTATAAAATTGAACCAGGAAGAAATAGAAAAATTGAATGGTCCAATAATGAGTAATGAGACTGAATCCCAACAAAGAAAGGCCCAGGACTGGATGGTTGTACTGCTGAATTCTACCGAAACTTTAAAAGAAGAAGTAACACCAATTATTCCCAAACTATTCCAATAAATTTAAAAGAAGGGATTTTTTTCCCTACTCATCCTATCTGGCCAACATTACCTTGATGATAAAACCAGACAAAGACACAACAAGAAGAAATAAAACTTCAGGCCTATAACTCTGATGAACATAAACTCAAAATCCTCAAAAAAAATACTAGCAAACTGAATCCAACAGCACATCAAAAAAGATAATATACCACGATCAAATGGAATCTATTCCAGAAGTATCATTCAACATAAGCAAATCAATAAATATGATGCATCACATCAACAGAATACAGGACAAAACATATATGATCATCTCAACAGATGCAGAAAAAACATATGATAAAATTTAACATCCTTTCATCATATAAACTCTCAGCAAATTAGGTATAGAAGGAATATGCTTCCACACAATGAAGATTATATATGACTAACTCACAGATAGCATGAAAGAATGGGAAAAAGCAGAAAGTGTTTTCTTTAAGAACTGAAGTATGACAAGGATGTCCACTTTCATCACTTTTATTCAACATAGTACTGGAAGACCTAATCAGAGCAATTAGGCAAGGGAAACAAATAAAGGCCATCCATATGGAAAAGAGGAAGTACACTTGTCTCTCTTTGAAAATGACATACTCTTACATGTAAAAAAGCCTAAAGACCACCCACCACAATCTATTAGAATTGAAAAATGAATCCAATAAACTAACTAGCTAAAAAAAAATCAAGAAAGCAGTCTTGCTTAAAATGACTAAAAATAATAATAAATTCCTTATGAATAAATTTAAGAAATGAAAGTCATCTACAATGAAAGTTACAAAATACTTTCAAAAAATTGAAGTGGACATAAAATTGGAAAGATAATCCATGCTCTTGGATCAGAATAATTAATATTGTCATAAAACAATTATACTACCCAAAGCAAGGGAAAAGATTTAATATAATTCCCTATTTAAATCCCAACGGTATTTTTCACAGAAATAGAAAAACAATCCTAAATGTATATGGAAACACAAATGACCATAAGTAGTTCTAGCAATACTGAGTAAAAAGAAGCATTATACTTCCTGACTTCAAAATATATTACAAAGCAATAGTAAACAGAACGGGATGACAGTGTTATAAAAACAAACACATAGACCCTTAGAGCAGAATAAAGAACCCAGAGATAAATGCACATATTAACAGAAGAATACATTTTGACATAGCCTTTAAGAACATACCTGCTTCAAGAAATGGTCTTGGAAAAATTGGATATTGCATGCGGGAGAGTAAATCAAGACCCCTATCACTCATTATATACAAAATCAATGTAAAATTGATTAAAAGTTTAAAGATAAACCTGAAAAATACAAAACTAGTAGAAGCAAACACAGAAGAAATGCTTTAAGACATTGGTCTAAGCAAAGATTTTCTGAGTAAGACTATAAAAGAACAGGTAACAAAAACAAAAGTAGGCAAATGTAACTATATCAAATTCTAAAACCTTTTGTACAGCAAAAGAAACAATAAACAGAGTGAACAGACCACTTATCAAATGGGATAAAACATTTGCAAACTATTCACCTAGCAAGGGACTGATATCCAAAATATACAAGGTCCTCAACTCGACAGCAAAAATAAATAAATAATAACACCATTAATATGCGGACAAATGATCTAAATAGACATTTCTTAAAAGAAAAATGGTCAACAGGCATGTGAACAAATGCTAAACACAATCTATCATCAGGGAAAAGCAAATCAAAACTACGATGAGATACTGTACTTTGGTTAAAATAGTAATTATCAGAAAGACAAAAAATAACAAATGCTGGTAAGGATGAGGAAAAAAGAGTACCTTGTATACTGCTGATGGGAATGTGCATTAATACAGCCATTCCAGAAAACAGTATATACGTTTCTCAAAAAACTAAAAATAAAACTACTACATAATCCAGCAATCTCACTACTCGGTATTTATCCAAGGAAAGGATATCAGTTTACTGAAGAGATATCTGCACCCCTATGCTTATTGCAGCACTATTCACAGTAGCCAAGATACACACACACACACACACACACACACACACACAGTGGAATACTATTCAGCCATAAAAGGAAATGCTGTAATTAACAGCCAACACGGATAAACCTGAAGGACATTATACTAAGTGAAATAAATTAGACACCACAAGATAAATACTGCATGTTCTTATATGGGAGCTAAAAACAAACAAAACAAAATATTGAGCTCATAGAAGTAGAGAATAGAATTAAGGTTATAGGAGGCAGAGAAAGATATGGAGACGGAGGTATGGGAGAGTTTAATGGATACAAAATTACAGCTAGACATAAGAAACAAATTCCTTAAAACACGGTGGTTCATACCTATAGTCCCAGCACTTTGAGAGATAGGGGAGAGAGGATTGCCTGAGCTCAAGAGTTCATGATCAGCCTGGGCAACAGGCTACAAAAATCAAAAATTTAACTGGGCATGGTGGTGTGCCTGTAGACCCAGGTACTTGGAAGGCTTAGGTGGAAGGACTGCCTGAGTCCAGCAAGTAGAGGCTGCGGTAGCCATGATAGTGCCACTGAACTCCAGCCTGGGCAACAGAGTAAGACTCTGATTTCAAAAAAAAAAATAAAAAAGGAACAAATTCTAGTGTTTTACAGCACTATAGGCTGAATATAGTTGATAATAATTTATTGCATGTTCAAATAGCTAGAAGAGATGAATTTGAATGTTCTCAGCACAAAAAATGATAAAGGTTTGAGATGCACTAATTGCCCTGATTTAATCGTTATACATTTTATACATGTAACAAAATATCATGTTGTACTCCATAAATGTGTATGATTATTACATATCAACTAAAAATAAAGGAGTGAAAACAAAATTTAAAATGCAAGGAGCAATAAAGAAGTCATGAGAATACAATTTAAAGAATGTTTATTATCGTTGATTTGGGGAATTGTGAATTCCACAGTGATTTCTGTGTATCTTCTAGATCTTACACAGACACCTGTGTTCTGAACTTGAAGTTTTAGAATACTTCTACTTATGACAGGCATTTGGACATTTACCCTGTTCTGTTTCTTTTCAGGTTTGAGGACAGTGAGAAAGGCTGACATTTTTAATTAATCATATCATGATGGCCTAATTAATCTTCTTGGCTGTGAAATCTTTGAGGTCAAGAGTCTATGAATAGGGCACCACATCATGAATATATTAAATAAAAACTCAATTGGTCAAATGTTTTAAAGAAAATATTTCCATCAGATTTTTTTTTTTTTGAGTTGGCGTCTCACTCTATCACCCAGACTGGAGTGGCCACTCCCGGCCACCACAGCCTCGACCTGCTGGGCTCCGGCGATCCTTCCGCCTCAGCCTTCCGAGTAGCTGAAACTACAGGTGCGCGCTACCACGCCCGTCTAAGTTTTTGATTTATTGTAGAGATGAGGTCTCGCTTGCCCAGGCGGGTCTCGAACCCACAGGCTCAGGCAATCCACTCACCTCAGCCTCCCAAAGGCGCGGGATTATAGGCTGAGCCACCGAGCCTGGCAGATTTCTTCTTAATTGAACTTTCAATTTGTGTCTTAACAGCCTTTTATTTTGGCTTTTCAAAAAATCATAACAAACCCAATGTGGCACAAGTTTTTTTTTCTGAAAAAAGTTATTATTGCTTCCACCAGTTACAGCTATATTTTAGGAAGAAACATTAGAAAAACTTGCAGAAATATTTGATAGCCCTGTTAAAAAAATAAACCTCTGAAATATAAAACTCTACCATATTCATTTAGGTAGAAACAAATATAACTGACATAATGTATGAACTTGTTCTTTTAGACCAGACCCTTTTTATAAAAATATATAATATATTTACATATCTACATAATATAGTCAGTCTAGTTCAACATAAAGATGGTTCTTCAGAAACCAACAAAGTCAGTCTAACTGAGACAATTTTATGGATGAATGGTTCATCTCGAAAGTGTAAATGATGTAATCATTATTTAGTGATGATCCTCTACCCTTTTCTTATACTATGTCCCATTAAAACATATACACATGAAGAATATTACAAAGCAAAATGGATGTACACGTATTTTATACATATTATAGCACTCTAGTGTTTAATGTGTTCTTCGTTGGAATTTGGCTGAGAATTTGATGCTACACATTTTGAAAATTTAATAAATAAAAAGCAGCTATCCTATGAGTAAAATCATGAAATTGAGTCTGAGTTAGATTTTCAAAATATGGGAAAAAATAAGATTCCTTTTGGCCAATCATTACTATGATGACAACTATGAATTGATCTATAATGAATATCAATTAAATGAATATTAAAAGTAATGACACTGATGAAACATTTATTGAGCGCTGACAATGTGCTCTATCCCCACTCTTTTGACAAAAAAGCACATTACATAGTCACAAACCTTTGGTAGATTACATAAAGGATTTTAAGGAAATAGATGACTTTAGTAACTGTGGTTTAAGTTTAAAGAGGGAAACTTAAATGGAGGATGAAACAGTTGAAATAGTGCAAAATAAAAACTGAAGTTAAGTGCAGCAAGTTGCAGCCTTAGTCAAGTGTTCATATCTCCCCACCAGACTCTACATTTCTGAAAATTCTGTAACTAGCCTAAGAAATAATTTTACAGGGAATTAAAAATCTAAATTTTATAATCACAGAAAATTCAAATATCTCCTTCGCTTCTTTAATTAGCCAGTGTTTATCATTGGGGTTGTCATTACTAATTCTGGCTGGTTACAGATAAATCATAGATAGAAAAAGCATAGATTTTTGAAAAATTATTCCATAATACATAGGCTGTGAAGAAGAGACACACACCATACTTCCACTCCCTAACAGACCTCTGACATTGCTCGGGAGTAATGACTTAGTTAAAACACAAGTTCTAAGGAAAGATTTAACATACTCTAATCTATTTTAGGCTTAATCACCGTATTTACAATGCATAATTTAGTCAATTTCTTAAAACTGTAGAAGAGCAAGCAAGATCGGAAAAAGAGAAGTTAATGACATATGGTTTTCTGAGGGTGTTATAGGTCGAGATACGTAGATTCCTGCTTCAGCAACACCACAACTTGGCCAAGTTTTCAGAGTTTCGGTGAAAAAGAACTGAAAGGTAGAATTAGGGGCATTTGAATTTGCAACAACATATATGGAACTAGAGGTCATTATGGTATGTGAAACAAGCGAGGCAGAAGATGGAGCTCAGGTGGTAGGCAAGGGAGGGGGACCAGCTGTAAATACAGATGAAGCTTTGTTTGCTCACCCATCATTCACCTCCTGCTCTGAGGTCCAGTTCCTAACAGGCCACACATGGGTACTGGTATGTGGTCCAGGGGTTGGGGACCCCTGTTGTTGGCATTTTTATTAACTCTATTTTTATTTTTTTATTTTAAAGATGTGGGTAACAATTCAGGGTTAGGTACATAAGTGGTCATCATACAGGAAAAGTTTGGGCACCCTTACTGATGTTATGTGCCCCCACACACCCCCAGCAGTGTCCCACTACTGCCAATCCCTTTCTTACAGTATTAGGAAAATGTTTGCTTATGAGTGAGTACATGTAGTACTCAGATCTTTATTTTTGTGATAGATTCCTGAACAGACTCTAAATCCAACCCAGTTGCTATGAAGTCCATAATTATTTTTATGGCTCCATAATATTCCATCATGTATATGTGCCACATTTTCCATTTTCATTAACTCCTATATAAAGGTTAATTGGATATTATAACAAGAGAAAGTATTTCAGGAAGAACACAGTACAAACAGTACAAAAGGGGCACACTGCAGAACCTATTTATTGTTTCACATTCATTCTATCACTTACTGCTATTGGATAGTGATGATATGGTTAAGTTTATAAGTAAAATAATCACCTACAATTAATTTTAAAAATTTAAATAACTGTTTATTCTAAAACAACTTTTCAGTGTAGAACACATTACAATCTCTACATTTCTCATTGGGAATGGGTGTATAGCATAGAGAGAACTAAAAACCTGTGAAATCTGACTCATTTGTAGAAAAAATAAAACAGTATGAAGAAAAATAATACTTTGCACTATTGATTAGAGAATAATCAGAAGAAATTAGTCTTCATAAAGATGTTCACTGACATGCTACTTACAATAACAAAGTTAGGAATTGGAAAGATGCCAGATGTGAGACAGAAGGTAGTTAGGGGATGGCTAGACAGATACAAGAGAGGGTCTCAGGGTCTCAGAGAAAGGTAATGCCCACATGAACAATCCTGCACAATCCCTGTTATGCACCTAGCAGTTGAAAATGTGGTTAACGCAGTTAAGAACTTCCTCTTATACAAAGATGATTGCTCAGAAGGGACTGTCCCAACTGAGAGGCAGGCACCATAGCTCAACTAAATGTCCTTAACTTGACCTAGGCTCATTATTATACAATTAACATAAAATTACCCTAGGGAAGTCTCCCAATCCCAACACAAACCTGATGCCATGACAGTACCGGTACCAGACCTAAAACTCACCTGCCTGATGTCAGGGAGGAATAACCCAGCCCAAGAAACCACCCATTTAGAAGAAAAAAAAACACTCCGAAACACAGTCTTCAGTACCCCTAAGAAAAAAAGTTACAGCTCAACAATAGTTAAATGCAGAAGCAGCAGCTTCTGTAGCCTGTTTCTGCCCGCTCTCCCCTTTTGAGAGTGGACTATTCTTTGCTTATCAAAGCTATTTGCTTGTCTTGTTACTTTATGGGTTTGTTTGCAAATTCTCCCTAAACTTGAACCTAAGAACCCCGTCGTCCACAACAACCCATTGCCCCACACAGGGAGCTGTGACCCTTTCTCCTGGTAATAGATACACTGTTTCAACTAAAATATAATCTCTTCACTTGATGAGATTTTGCAGTCATCAATAGTGATGTTCCATGGAATATAAAAATATCAAAACTTTTAATGATATCTGTTTAAATGTTAAAACAGGATGCCTTATGGTTTATTCAATGTAATTACAAGGTGACAAAATACATGTAAAACTCAGAAAGGTAATTTTAATACTGATTCCATTTACATTATTAACAGTGGTTCTTTTTATATAACCACACTAAAGATTTTTAGTTTTAACTTTTTTGTATTATTTTAAAATTTATTTCATGAGTGCATAGTTATTTTGTAAGGTTAAAATTCACTTTAAAAATTCCAACATAACACTTATAATATTATTGATATTGACTGAGTACTCACTATACACTGTGCATAGTTGTAAGCAATTTTTATGAATTAATTCATTTGCTTCCATTTGCAAATAGGACAGAGAGGTACAAAATGTTAATAATTTACCTCATATCATAAAACTAGTGAAAAATGATTTTAATATGAAAGGTAGGCAGACTGCCAAGAAGTGTTCCAAGGTACAAATTTACTACCTGAAATTTTCAATCTGGTTGCTACTTTTTTTTTTTGAGTTGGGGTCTCACTCTGCACCCAGACTGGAGTGCAGTGTCACAATCAAGGCCACCGCAGCCTCAACCTTGCTGGCCTCTGGCGATCCTTCTGCCTCAGCCTTCCAAGTGGTTGGAACCACAAGCATGCGCTACCATACCCGACTAATTTTGATTTATTGTAGAGACAAGTTCTAGCCAAGTTACCCAGGCTGGTCTGGAACCCCTGGGCTCAGGCAATCCTTTCACCTCCAGCTTCCAAATGCTGATTACAGGCATGAGCCACCCTGACTGGTCAATCTGGTTGCTTCTTAACAAAGTTTGGGCTGTTTAACTGTATTAATCATTCTCATGGGCATATCTAATCCCAGTTTGAGTCTTAGCTGTCGTGTCTTCAGAACATTAAAGTAACTTTCGTGGGTTATTTTAGGACTAGCTATAGCTTTTTACAGCTTAGCTAGGTTTTTAACTTTAGTTTAGGAGAGTCTTAAATATGCTTTACACTGTATTTTATTAGTTTGGGTTAATCGTATGACCGTGGTGGCTGGCACGAAATTTACCAACCCTAAATGATCTAGTACAACTTAATCAAACTTTCGTTTATTGCTGAAGTTCTATTACTGCTGTGTCTTCATACTTAAATATAGATTTTCTGGATGAGCCATGACAGTGAAAACATATTCATATGTTTATAGGTGATATGTATATGTGTGTGTGTGTGTGTGTGTGTGTATTTATTTTGAACGCCTGTTTGGGTCTCTTGCACTTTTGAATTGGATTGTTTACTTAGTATTGACTCATATCAATTATTTTTATGTTTCATACACCCGTCAGTTGTCACCATTTGGAATTTATTTGAAGTAAACGACTTGTCCACAGACCTAGAGTTCATGTCTAGTTTCTAGTCTTCTATCCTTTCTGGTTGCTTTCATCCTATGCTTCTTTCTTTTCTAAAACTTTTCACTGGGCTCTCTGGAACCAATGTTAAAAAAAACCCACAAGTCATTGCCATTTTCCCTCTAACATTTCCGAAAAGAAGCTGCTCACTCTCTTACTCATTACTAAGTTTGATGAAACTATTCTGACTTTTAATCAAAATCATCATTCCTCCTGCCCCAAAGCAGAATCTCTTTTCACTTAAGGTTCATGAAATCTAACTCTTCTCCTCTCTACTCTTACCCATTAGCATCATCTAGTAACTATTTTATCCTGGGTGGCTTTAAGGATTACATCCAATAAACTATGCTCATAGTCCCTTGACATTCTAACATCTATTGAATGTCCCTTGCACATCAGTTAAGCCACCCAGATCCATGACCACATATCACATGTTACCATCATCAAATAGTGTATTCCAAAATCAAGTAAAATCCTAATATCCTACTCTCTGCTATAGACTTCTGTCCCAGTTCCCTCATTTTCCTACCTTATTGGTGTCTTTTAACCTTCACATCACAATCCCACAATGATACTTTCATATCTCTTTTGCTCTCTGCTTTAAATTTATTTCACATCACACTGCTAACAAAGTTGTCCTTCTCCAACACAAAGTTGACAATGTAAGTGCATATTTATAGTGGATAAAGACCAATTCCTTGAAAAGACAGGCCAGGATTTCACTATCTCAGACCCTGTCTTATCTATTTCTTCAGCCTTTCATTTACATATAACCCCTAAGAAACATCTTGCAGTTTCATGATCACACTAGGTACTCCCTTGTCCCTGAGACTATCTTTATAGAGCTCGCTCTACATTGGCCCAACAAATACCTATTCATTCTTTAAGATTCAGCTCAGGCATAATTTCTTCAAAAAAATTGTAATTTACTCTTTGATTTACTCTCGGGATGGATTAAAATTCCTTCTTCCGGAACTACTATAAGGAATACTTACCGCACCAAAATATGCAATTTGTTTGTCTGCCCTGACTAATGGACTCTGAATTGCAGCAGAGAAGAGACTTGTTCTTAACTGGATTTTTAGCTCCAGTGACTTAAGTAAAAGTCAGCGGAAGAAGGAGAAAAGAAAGGAAAAAAAAGAAGGAAAAAATGAGGAGAAAAGTTTATTTAGCAAGTAGATTGGAAAGAGAGAGAGAGAAGGTATATCTACCTCCCTCAGAGATGCATGACGCAGCCATAGCTCAATGGAAGTATGGCCGGGTCAGAGCTTAACAAAAGCAATGGCCAGGTAGGTGCTCTTAACTCTGTCAATTACTCTATATTTCTTTGATCCACTTGGCTCTCACTTTCCTAAGTAGCTGCTGCATAATTCTTCCCAATCATCAGACACTGTACACATCTCATACCATCCTCACACTAGCGGAAGACCCAGCTTTCTATTTCCATGAGAAAACTTAGGTGTAATATTTTCTTTCTATTGTTATCCTCTCAATATGGCAGACTGTTACTTGTTTTTAATTTCAGATGATTCCCTCTTCTGGTCAAAAGCTTCTAATGGCATCTTATTTCATTCAAGATAAACGCTAAAGAGATTACAATGGTCTAAAGCGTCCTGCACAACATGAAAATTTTACGATGCCTTTGGCCTT
>CAUYQG010239672.1:0-33747 GCA_963574415.1 Tarsius wallacei | reverse complement strand
CTACATATGCATGATGGAATGTTGCATAGCCATAAATAAGGACAAAATTATGATCTTCACAGCAACCTGGATGGAATTAGAGTCTATAATACTGAGTGATCTATCACAGAAACAAAGAACTGAGTATCACATGTTCTCACTTATAAGTGGAACTTGAACAACTATCATAATACTATAAGAAAAGGATTGACAGTAGCAGGAAACTGTGGGAATGTGGGGGGTGGGGAGATGGGGTTGGCAGTAGGGGGAGTCTGCCTGTGGAAGAGGGGCACACCTCATCACCAAGGGTACCTATACAATGAATATTTGTATACGTAACCCTGATTTGTACCCTACAATTTTAAAATTTTAAAAAAGTGGCAGAAGCACTAAAAAGCATCAAAATTGATGATTTCAAAAACTGTTTTGAGCAGTGGCAAAGCATCTTAATAGGTATATTGCATCAAATGGGAGAGTACTTTGAAGGTGACTGAAGATTAAACTTGCAAGAATAAATACACAATTTTTTCATAAATAAATTCTGGGGGTTTTTTTTGGGCTCCCCATCCCAAATTTTGTTTGGTGCCTAGACTAAAGATGCTACACATACAGCAGAGAGGCATAACAAGATTTATCACTCACATAATGAGGTTTTCTGAGAAGAGCAGAGTAGACACCCAAGAAGATCCAATAATTGCTTATGAGAGCAGGGAAAGGCAACTAGCTTGGGGTTTTATGGTGCTTAGGGGTTGAAGCCAAGATGATGGTTCCCCATGCAGCGAGTGGTATACGTGGTTTGAATTTCCCACCAGTGCCAAAGGAGGGAACACCTGGACTTCCATAAAATTGCCCTGATGTGGGGCAGAAGAAGAAAAAGGGAGAGATGGGGCTTAAAGGCTGTCAGCAGTCAAACAAAAACTCAAACTCTTTCTTACAATATTTGAATGTATTTTTGTGTCTATTTTGGGGTTCTTTGCCTTGGGATATAGTGATCCTTAGGTAGGTGCTTCTCTGTTATTAGTATCTTTTGTGTTTGTCTCATTCCTTTGCATTCACTATGAATAGCTCTTCCTCTCTGTCAATCATTCAGTTTGAAATTGTGCCTAGTCTTGTTCTTGCAGTTTCTAATTTATATATGACAGAAGGTCAGGCACAGTGGCTCAAGCCCATAAGCTCAGCACTTTGGGAGGCCAAGGCGAGAGGATTGCCTGAGCCTGCGGTTTTGTGACCCGCCTGGGCAACACAGTGAAACCTCGTCTCTACAATAAATCAAAAAATTAGCTGGGCATGGTAGCATGCACCTGTAGTTTTGGCTACTTGGAAGGCTGAGGCAGAAGGATCGCTTGAGCCCAGCAGGTTGATGCTGGGGTGGCCATGAGCGTGCCACTGCACTCCAGCATGGGCAAGGAAGTGAGACTCCACCTCCAAAAAAAAAAAAGAAGATGGTGTGCTTTTAGTCCCTAATTTCTTTCTTTGGTTTTGTGCTTTACATCTAATTTTGTTGTTTTGTTAAGTTGGCTTTTGCTCTTGTTCCACTGAATTAATTTCCTCATTAAGTTGTATCTTCAGGAACATTCACAAGGGATTTTTATCTATATTTTTGTATGCTGTATATACCTTTATTTCATGTATTTTTCTGTAGGATTATTGCATAGCTGTCATGCCACTTCTTCCCATCCCATTTGTTTTTTAACATGGACAGCTCTGTCCAGACCTCTATTTTCTCTGATGTTGTGTCTTCATAGTTCTTTTGTCTATTCGTGTGAGATCAATTTGTCTTTCCAGCTAGCATACCAGCCTGATGACTCAATTGTTGCATTCTATCTATTTTCTAAAAATAAAAGCTTAGGAGAAGCTAGGGGCTGAGGGTAAAATTTGTTAGTGGATTTTTTCCTTTCTCAACTCTGATTAGGATTCAGTTCCCTGGAAGGGGCATGTCCAATCCATGAGGGGATGTCCCTAGGCTTCAGATGTATAGGTTCAGAGCCTCTTATTCCTCCTGAGTCAGCTCTGGTCTTCATTTCTCCATTTTGTTCTTTTATATCCACTTACTATAGGGAAAGAACAGGGTGCCTGTGGGCTTCAGCAAGTGTTAACAATAAGGCAGGGGAGCTGAGGGAAGGCTCTTTTCACTGCAGCTTCTGTGTAATCCTTTCCATGGACTTTTTGATGCAAAGTGTACTTTTTTCTTATTTTCTCTTTTATCTTCAAATTTGCTAGCTCCCTATTTACCATTCGAGATAATTAGATGTAACTTTTTTTTTCTGTTTTACTGCTTCATGTTTTTCTTACTCAGATGTATTAAAAGACTGACTCCTGGAGCTCCCTCCACCAAGTTCCACATTGGCCCTCAGGAACATATAGTCTCCAGGGATTTCCCATGCCTTTTTCTTGGCTGACTGATTACCTCTAATTCTGCTCCTCTTCAAATTGGAGGATATAAAGATAATTCTCATGGTTTTGTGGAAACCTTTTCTTAGCACTGTTTCAGCAAGTTGGGGACCATCTTTAGGACCCAGTTTAGTTAAGGCAGGAGCTGTTTCTTTTCTTGTCGGACTTTTCTTTCAAGTGTATTATTCAGTTTGCTTCTTCCCTTGTTTGCTTGCTGTTGATGTGTAGAATTCTTTTTCCTGTTGTTTATTCGTGGTGTTTACTATTTTTTTTATTTCCTTTACTAATCATTGGGTAAAAGGCAGTCTGTAATCTTTCCTGACTCTGACATGTCTGTATGAAGAGCACCATCTGATTCTTTTCAAAGTGTTCACTGGTGAAAATTACTAAAGAAACCACTCAGTCTTTCACACATCTTACATGCAAATGTTAGTTCTGTTAACAGCACAGGCCTTTGGGAGGTAGAATGAAGGAAACTAGGTGCAAATGAAAATAAAGGGGTGATAATTTGAGAAGGTTTTCAACCTTAAGTTTGAGAATAGATTAGAAAGGGATCCATTTATATACCATAAAGGTATTTTGTTTACACTTTAATAGAGGTTTTTCTCTCATCCTCTCCCCTACTCTCCAAATGGGTAAGGGTGGGTCTATATAAATACTGTGTTTAATGAGAAAATGTGGCCTACATTGATACTATTTTTTCTTTTCTTCTTTTCTCAACTTATTTATTTGTACATTACAGTCTGTTATGCAAATACTCAAATAATAGATGATGTTCAAGCATTTTTTATTCCTCATGTATATAACATTAAACAGGGACATTCACATAGCCAACTCATAAACAAAAAATATTGTAATTTAAAAACTTCATTTCCCTGGGAATCTGGGGAGAAAATGTAAAGCAAACAATGACATATTTAAAAGGTTGTTCTTCAGTTACACCCCAATTGATTCTCTCACACCTATGAGGCAAGTGCTGACTACAAAGCTAAAAACAGAGTTAGAAGCTGCATCTTAATGATGGTGTGGAGAGGGAGAGGTGTGTGTTCAGTGTGGGGGTGAGGAGGAAAACTGGGCCAATGGCTTTTGCAAGCGAATGTGACAAAGCAGTGAATATTAAGTTTGTATTTTATAGTCAGTCTGACAGTAGGGCAGTGATAGTAGGAAGTTTTAGTCTTCAGAGTTCATGCAGGGTTAAAGAAGACTTCTGGGAGAAAAAAGTTCCAGATCTTGACTTGCCTTTATTGAGCGTCAAAAATATAAATCATGCCTGGTGGGGAGAGGGTGAGTGCTCACTGAGGCTGTAGGCAGAGACCACAAAGGAGCCTTTCCAAACAGGACAAATCTCATATTCAGAAAGAACTGTTAACTCCCAGGAGGTAGGGCAGGCTGACACCAGACTTCACTCCAACCTGTGTATTTGGGATAACTAGGTGTATGTGAATTGAAAAAGCTGCAAAATAAAGACTGAAGCACCCAGAAACTCTTGTTTTGAGAGGCCACTAAAGGATAGAACTATCTCTAAGTGAAGTACCTCCATAGATAAGCTCAGTCCCACTTGTTACCCACACTTCAGCACCTTGCTCTACTTTTCTGACAAAAAGACCCCTGGAAACTCTAAATAGTTTCCATGGTCTTAAAGCCTCTGTCACTCACTGCCACCCTTGGCAGGGTAGGGGGAGATGGAAGGGATCCAGAGGGGGATATGGGCAGGGACTGAGTCATAGGTTCCTCTTCTCCTATCACTGCAGGACTCAGTTCCTACTCTACCAGACCCATGGAAGCCCTGAATTCTCCAGTGAGTGTGCTTAGAGAAACTACGTGACACACTCCAGAAGTGCAGGAGTGGTGTGAGCCACAGGACAGATTCTGACAAACAAGAGAGAAAAAATTGGAAAGAGTTTACAGACAAATTTCTGTCTTCCACTTCTACTGCCAGGCTGTTCCAAGACAATGATTCCAAGTGAACTCTCAGGAGATATATTTCCACAGTACTGAGAAATAAGCTAGGTTTTGAAGCTGGTTGAAAAATGTGCCACTTTGTATTTGCTTTCTTCCTGCATCTTCTTACTTTCCTTTTGCCCTCACTTCTATTTTCCTGCAATTATAGCCCCCAATGAGGCACTAGCATGCAACTCAAGTTATTTTCTAGAGAACTAAGGCAAACACAAAATGTAAAAAAAGGCAGACAGTGAAAGTTTATAATGAAGACAAGGATATGACAAGGAAGACTGAAGTATGTAGCATGGCTCATTATATCATTATATCAGGGGCAGCAGATCTGGGCTCTCGATTCATCATTAAGATGGTTTGACAAATTTAGGGGTAAAAGTAGAGAGTGGTAGAGAGTGTTGGCCACCTGAGACCCAATCCCCATCACTTCATAATATGACCACATAACCGACATGGACTTGTATCCCCTGAATCTAAAAGAAATACAAAGAAAAAAAGAGTAGAGAGTGGTTATAAAATTCTACCTCCAGGAAGTACATTTCTTGTTCTTTAGGAGGTGGCAACAAAGACAACCAAAAGGACCTTTTCATGGACACATAGGCCTATACCTTGGTGAGGTTCTCATTTGAGAATTATCCATAGCGTTGAGCCTTTGTAGCAACAAGTGGTAATGAGAAATAATCAGCCATCATTAAAAATGAAAAAAATTGAACACCTGAAGCCCAATCGCAATCAGACTGCAATATGCTCATATAACAAACAGGCACTTGTATCTCCTGAATCTAAAATTTAAAAAGTGAATTTAAAAAATGAAGATAATTAGAGTGAGTGGCTCTGTGTCTACTGAAGACTCTCTTTTGGAAAAACTTAGAAACCTGTGTTTTGTTTTCTAAGGAGAGTAGGGTAGGGTGATTCTTGTACATACATATCACATTGTTTAATTCTTACCATGGTCCAGGGGAGCAGACATTATTCTCATTCCCATTTTACAGATTAGGAATGCGAAACTTAGTGAGGTTAAGTACTTTGTCCAACGTTACACAGATTTGCTCAAATCCAAGCTATTTTTTTTTTATTGATGTTGCTGTTTTGTTTTGAGTCAGAATCTCACTGTGTCACAGAGGCTGAAGTGCAGTGGCAAGATCATAGCTCACCACAGCCTCCTGAACTCAAGCAATCCTTCTGCCTCAGTCTCCTGAGCAGCTGGGACCACAGGCTCACGCCACCATGCCTGGCTAATTTTTGTTTTTTTACTTTTATTTTTGTAGAGACAAGGTCTATGTTGCCCAGTCTGGTCTCCAGCTCCTGGATTCAAATGCCTCCCAAAGTGCTGAGATTACAGACATAAGTCACCATGCCCGGTCCCCAGGTAAATTTTTAAAGGCAACCCAAGAGGAGGTGAATTTCATTAGAGATTGAAATAGTCAGTGGCTCTGCTTCAGACAATGAATCAATCCAAAAGAGAAACAAGTCAAAGGATGAGGGTACTGGGACTTTTTCAAAGTTGCAGGTAAGGTAATCTTGTTTGGATCAGAAACCTATAATTTATGTAGATTCACATACATCTTTTTCAAATATGCATAAATCGAGGAGTGTGTGGAGTGTTGTAGAACTAAGTGCATTTGTATGTGTTCAATACACTGTATAATTGACTCAATTATCCATGTGGAGATTATTCACTTTTAATTTGCAATCTGGCTTCTCCTTTCATTTAGGGTGTGTTTAGGTTGCTCCAGGAATGCCAACTAATTTAAATAATAATTTAAGTAAAACATAATTAGGAAGGAAAATTAAATTCAATCTTTTGCCAGCTCTTGAAGATTCTACTGCTGAAATGCAACTGTAATCCATTCGCTATCTTTTCATTCCCCAGTGTCTTTTTAATACCACAGAATATTATTGCCATCCATAGATTACTGCAGTACTTTCCTCAGTAGCTTTCCTGTTTACCTCTTTCCAATCCAATCACCATTCTGCTGATAATCACCTTAAAAAAACTCCACCCCCCAAAAAAAATAAACCAACTACCACAGCTCCTATCACAAAATTTCTTTGCTTGAAAACTAATGAACAGGAAAAAAAAAAGCACTTAATTAATGGCTACTCATTTCTCATCAGATTAAGTGCACATGCCACAACCAGTCATCAAAGGCTTCTTCTATCCTAAATTCCTGATTGTTCTTCAAACTCCATTCAAACTGCCCTTCTACCCCTGGGCCTTCACCCACTTTTCTCCTTTGCCCTGAAACATGCTATCTCGCCCTCCTCATCTCTGCAGACCCGCTGCATAGGCCACCTGTATCCCATGCACTTCACTCCTCTCACCTCTGAAGCCCATTATTGCACTTACTTCTTGATTTTTTTCAAAGACAGACCAAGGTATTAATATTTGTGGAAACGTGTTGGCTCTCTAATCTCGGATGAGATCCTTAACAGCACGCTTAGTGGCGATTCATCCCTGCTACTACAGACTCTAACGAGGGGTGCAACAGATACTTGTCCATTGGGACTGCTAGCAGACCATGAGAGCAGAATTTTGGTCTTTGGCATCCCCAGTGCCTAGCACAGTGCTTGGTACATAGTAGGTGCTCAGTGAAAAGCTGAAGGAGTTAAATGTACTTACTACAGCCCTGAGGATGCAGATACAGGTGGGGTTGATGGCACACTGCCCGGGATGGAACTGGAGGCACTACCTATCCTGTGGCGCAATGCACTGAGCCTACACCACCCTCCTCCCTGTCAGTCAAACATCGGGGAAAAAAAAATACACAAACACATACATACACAAAAACACAGGCCCTACCCAGGTGTGTACATACAGTCTTGCATAAACACACACACACACACCACCTATCCAGGTACGTACATAGGGCTTGTTTAAACATATACACACACACATTACCTATCCAGGTATGTGCACACATATATAAAAATATAAATAAATAAATATAAATTTATGTTCATCCTACACACATATACACACACATCACCTATCCAGGTATGTACATAGGGCTTGCTTAAACACACCCACACGCACATACACACACACATCACCTATTAAAGTATGTACATATATATAAAACAGACATATCAAAATAAGCATGCTCAGTCGCACACACACACACACATATCATCTATCCAACTATGTACATATGCTTGTTTAAACATATATACACACACAATATACAGGTATGCACATAAATATAAAAACAAAAATAAGTACCAGTTTATGCTCAGCCTTACACACACACATAATCTATCCAGGTGTGTACATACACATATCATAAATAAATAAACATATATGCTCAGGCTTCACTCCAACACTGTTAGAGTGGCGTGAGACAATGGTGCCGCCCCTCGGCCCTCGGTGACTGCAGGAAAGGTCCCCGGGGGCTCGGCCTGCGGAAGCACGACGACGCTAGCGGGTGCGGCGCGACTTGGGCCTTCGGGGCTTCCGTCCGCCGCGGCCGCCATTGGCTGGGCTGGGCGCAGCTGTCAGACGGCGCTGGGGCGAGGGAGCTTCCAGGATGGCGGCGTCGGCAGCGCTGATCCTGAGGGAGAGCCCCAGGTAGCTAGGCGCTCGCAGTAGCCGCGCCCAGGATGGTGCGGACGAGGGCCGCGCTGGAGTGTCCCTGTTGCCTGCTGCCCTGCTGCCGCGGTGGGCCCGAGTGGGAGGGTGGCTGCCGAGCGCAGGGCCGGCTCTGCGGGTCCGCGGAGAGCGTGGGACCGTGCCGCCCCTCTGCCTTCGCGGTGCTGCTCCAGCGAAAGGCTCACGGCGCGCCCGGCGGCCGAGGGCTGTAGGAAGGCGTGCGGTCTGTGTCGCCGCTCGCCGAGCTGGGTATCCGGAGTTCCCGAGCGCTGTCGTGAGTGCTGCCGGGTCACGTGGAACGGCATTCCGTTTCCGATTTCAATTCGCTTTCAGACCTTCTGATGAGAAAGGCTCACGCTGGTGCTCCAAAGGTCTTTAATACCTAACATGCGTTAATGCCCCTTTAAAGTCAAGATCGAATAGGCCTCAAGCCAGTAGTTTTTGGCTGGTAACAGTATCTAGCCAGACTTTGGTAACGGAGCTTTTTGTTCCCATTTTATTTATTTTTAGTTAATTTCTATTTATGGTAGGTAAAGTTGGCTGTCCGTGGTTGTGATGTAATGTTTTCTTTTAAAATAAAATTATTTAAGTAAAACGACACAGTTTAATGAAAAAAAGCAATACAAGCGGTGTGTGGATACAGAAAAAGTACTGAAGCATATAGGCAAATAATTGAATTTTGAAAATAACTAATTTGTGCTTGGATTGGGCAAAAATCCGCCTGAAGAGAGTTGTCATTTTAAAGCTTTTCCTTTTTCTGGGTTACTTTGGTTACTGATAGCTTTCCTTTCCTCATCCCAATGTTAGGGAACACATGCTAAGTCATTAAGTTGTATCCAACATAGTGTAGTAGAATTGTTCACATGATATCATTTAAAGTGATTACAATTTAAACAGGGTTCTAAAACAGCTGTGTATTTAGTAACCCCCAACGGTTTTGTATGTAGTATTAAAAAAAATTCCACCATTTGCCATGCAGTATTATTTATGTTTTTGTTGTAATTGCATTAATTGCTGCTTCCCGCCTCCTGCTCCTTTCAGAGTTCTGTTCTGG
This sequence comes from Tarsius wallacei, assembly GCA_963574415.1. Taxonomy (NCBI): domain Eukaryota; kingdom Metazoa; phylum Chordata; class Mammalia; order Primates; family Tarsiidae; genus Tarsius; species Tarsius wallacei. Next base: position 24,781 of record CAUYQG010239672.1, on the reverse strand, counting down.
GTTAAGTGGTTACATAAACACCCACTGTTAAATTAATGCCTCTCCCCTTCAGAGTACCAGCGTCCCCTAGTAGTTTGCTTTGCCCACAAGAAAAAGAAAATTTGCCAAATGGACCTCAACAAAAGTAATTTTGGAAGCATCATTTTGGAAATGTTCAGATTGTTCTGCCTTTTTTGCTGACTGTAATTTGGTTTTCATTATTTTACTCAGACTTACCATATAGCAGTCAGAGTTACTAAAATGAAAACTTAATATACAACTATAGTAAGTACAGTTCAACTTGGAAAACTTGTTTTAAAACTTTGTTTTACAAATTTATTTAGCATGAAAAAAGCAGTGTCACTGATAAATGCACTAGATATAGGAAGATTTCCACGGTTTCTCACCCGGATTCTTCAAAAACTTCACCTGAAGGTTTGTATTTTTGTATTTTTCTAGCTTTTAATACTGCCTTCTTATTTCACTCAAAGTCTGTGTTATTATTTGAAGAAGTTTTTACAAAGTATGGTGTTCTCTAGTGTGTTCCTGGGGACACTGGGGCTGTGGAAGATTTGATGTTTCATGGTCAAAAGTTTGGGAAGCTCTATCTTCAATGAAGTTTTTTTTTTTTTTTCTATTATGGAACTTTTCAGAGTATTTTACAAGCTAGTGTTTGTGGTAAAGTATTTAAGGGGCAGATATGACATGTAACATTTTCCAAATGTGTTTGACCTTGGAACTGTTTTATTATGGTATATATTTTGGAATGAATAGTCTGTGGAACATGTTTTGGAAAAATTCTAATTTTATTGTTTCATTTTTTTTCCCCTTAAAAATAATTCTTTGGTATTTGCTATCAACTAGTATTTAATCTTTCATTTAATTTTGTTCCACTTTCCCTTTTATTTTAAGGGTGTGGTTGTTTTGGACATGTGAACATTTATTAATTCACTACCTGGTCACCAATCCAAGTAAATTTCTTTATCAGGTTATAAAAATTTAATTCCACCTGGCACATATTTATGGAGCCTCCACTAACTGCTCTGCATGGTACCCCATCCAGCAAGAATCAAGAGTCGGGCCCCTTACTCTTTTCTCTTTCCTGGACATCAGCCATCCCCAAAGCCATACCCTTTCTCCTTCTGAAGTTTTTCTCAAGTCTAAGTCCTCCTCACAGTCTCAGGTTAGATCCTTGTTATTTCTTTGTTAGGTGACTGTAGTTACCTTCAAACTGGTTTCCCTGCCTGTAATCTTCTTGTGCCCTATTGCTTCTTCATAATACTATCCCAATTTTTTTTCTACAAAAACTATTGATCATATTTTTACAGGTTTCAAAGTCACCAGTGACTGTCCATCGCTCCATGGAGAAAAGTTCAAAATCCTGAACATTGTGTATAAAACTCATTATACTATGGCTGCAACCTGCATTCTTCCCACTTTCTAAGTTCTCCAGTCACACTTGATGGTGCCCTTTTACTACCATGTGCCATGAACATTTTAAACTATGTGTCTGTGTGTATATGCTTTCCCTTGCCTACTAATGTTCTTTTCCCCTTCTTTATTGAGTAAATTATTCTTCTCTCAAAGATTTCCCAGCAGTTCTCATTCTCAGCAGTGTTATTTTTTTTTCCTTTTGTGTTTCTAGAACTCTTAGTTCATTCTCACCTCACTTTAGAACTGCACTATAAGTATTTGTTTCTTGAGTAGAAGGCAGCTAAATCCCTAAATCTCTTAACCAACCTACCTTCCTCTGGTTTTAAATATCTTGGGGAGTATATTTTACTCATCTTTATATTTCCCATACCTAATACATTGCTACTTATACAGTTGGCACTCAGTAAATGTTCTTGGTGTTAGTTCTTTTCCTTACCATGGCAGACACAAAACAATGTAGGTCCTGTATTCCTGGCTATAAGGAGTTTGTGAAATAGATGGAGAGAAAGGAGGAACAGCAACATTCTGTGGTATTTGTAGTTTATATTGCTTCCTTGTGACTGGAACAGTTCTAATGACTGCGTTACTAACTCATCTAATCCTTACAGCAACTTGAAGAAGTAGGTACTATTGTTACCCTTATTTTTTTCATGGGGAAACTGAGTTAGAAACCAGTTAAGTAATTTGCCCAAGGTCACACAATGAGTTTGTAAGGCAGTCTTGCTCTAGAATCCATTTCTTAACTCACTGTACTAAACCTCAGCAAAGAGTGTGAAAGTTTTATAAATCAGGCTGAAAGTGAATGATGCAGGCAATAGATACAGAAGTTCTGTTTTATTTTCTGAGTGTATAGCTGCCATAAATATGTCAAATGGTATGGGACGAGAAACTCATACACATCTCTCATTCTTCATACTGAGGGAAGATGGAGCACTTTCAGGGAAAGTTGTGATGTAAAGTTTGTCTTTGACCCTCAGTCATATGTGAAGTTGAGAATAAGTTAATGTCTATTTTAGAGTTAACTGAGTGGCTGAAGCGTTCCACAGAGGTGCTTGAATGCTGTGCCGTCAGAGATAGGGGAGTGGAGATGAGAAGATGTGCTTGTTGGGAACTGAAGCTACTTAGGTTAAAAACATATATATATATGAATACTTGCCTGCTAAGAAAATGTCAGGAAAGGTGTACATTTTTTTTTTCTGGACAGTTTCGGAGGATCTTCTAGAGGCTCTTAAATCAAGTTTGTAGTGAATTTCAGGATCTTCCAGTTTTCTTTTATGTACCCAGGTTTGTCAAGTTGGCCTTTGCCTTGAGACAAGCAGAACCTGTAGAACACTGGAGCACGAGGCAGGCAAATTGATGAAGAGGTCTGAGTGGGTTGGGAGGATGAGTGAATTCTCTCCTTTGCCAGCACCTCTCCTTCCCCAACCATCAGTTGCCCCTTGGCAGGCATGCACACCTCATTTCTGCCCTCCTTGGGGCCTAATACCACCGTTAGAGCCTAAGCACCGAAAAGCCCTGCTTGTGTGATTCAAACAAAACAGCATAAAGAGTACAATAAACCAAAGGATGCCCGCAGATTCTGATTTCACCCTGATGACAGGACACAGCCAGTTGAGGGGGCCTTTGACCAGGTGACGACACAGGGGGCTTTATTGCCACTCTGAATGTCATCAGCTTGGCATTTTGATTTTACCCAGTTTAGTCGTTTATGGGCTGAAGATATCTGTTTTTGTACAGACGATTCCTTGGAATCCTTAATAGAAATCAACATGAGGAAACTAAGACAGCTTAGGTTTAGAATATGGGCATGCCTGATTATGGATCAGGGATTCCTTTTTGAACTGACCAGCTTCCTAGCTCGTCCTAGCATATAAAAAGATGTGAGTATTTTTTTTTCTTTTGGTTTGTTGTAATGTTTGGTGGGTGCTGCTGACATTTAATGTCCAGGGACTTTTAAATATCTTGCAATGTGCATGACAGTCCTATACAAAAAATTTCAAATTTAGCATGCTTACATTTTGTATTGGGAAATACTGAAGGAAGTCAGATCAATTTCTATAGCTGGGAACTTAGAAATAAATATTTGTGGTCTCTGAGTTTCAAATATTGTGTCACAGCTTATGCAATAAAAAGTTCTCATGTACTTGGTTCCATAGGAGAGACTTTTGGGTCCTTATCCAAAGCCTGTTGAGGTAACTAGGCTGTAAATCTTGTCCTGAGAGGTCAACTGTCTGGGTTCCTGACCAGGACAGACTAGAAATAGCAAACGGGGGGATGAAGATGCTCCTATCATAGGGCATATAGGCAACTTCAAGAAGACTGCTGATCATGAGATGAAATGTAAGAATTACAAAATTCAGACACAAAAAATATAAAAGCATAGAAGTCTGAGTTTTTGTTTTTTTTTTAACTGAAGTGCAAAATCATCCATGTATCTCAGTTCTTCAGGACACTGCATACTGCAGCACAGAACTTTGATGCTCATAATTATGATCTGAGTCATCACAAGATATTTGTTTAATCCAGTTTACTTTGTTTACATAAGTCCAGAATGGATACCATACATTTTAGAAATTTACAAGCACATTAGTTTTTTTCACCAGGTATTCACTTTTTCTTTAAAGTTCTCATCCCATATATGAATAAATGAATCTTCTGTCGAATATGAGTTTTGAATATCTGAATATGTGCTAATAGATTGCTATTTGTGTTATAGGCTGAGAGCAGTTTCAGTGAAGAAGAGGAAGAAAAACTTCAAGCTGCATTTTCTCTAGAGAAACAAGATCTTCATCTAGTTCTTGAAACAATATCATTTATTTTAGAACAGGTATTTTTATTGCCTCAAATTTCCTAACAACGGTTTGTTTACTATATATTTGTATTGCTATAATATCTATAACATTCTAATTTTTAAAATAAAAAACATGTGAGATAGAAGCTGGGAAAATATTTTAATCAAGAGTTTCAATGTGAAAATATTTGAATATTAGTAAAGTATTTGAAAATATGAATTGAGGCTTCATTGACTTTGAGGTAGTTATAAAAGATTTGAATTCGGTGCTACTTGGGATAATTGGAAAAATGAACAGTTTATTTAAGAAATTAAATTATTTGGGGGATTTGGCTAGGATGATAAATAAGGTATTTAGAAAAGAAATATAATATTTTTTCCTGCTGAGCTGCCCTCTTCATCCTTTCTTCTCATCTAAATTCATTTCACTATTTAAGTTCCTGTTCAAGTCTCATCTCCCTTGCTTCAGTTTGGACTTCTTATACTTTCTGTCTTCTCTTACTTGGACTTTTTTTTAATCCTTGTCTCATCACAGTAGAGCAAACTATTAATCTTTCATTAGTTCCCATGTGTCAGTTATGTCTCCTTCACTAGATTTTTAATTTGTGGGGGGCCAGGATTATATTTTTTGTGTATATTATATAAGCCTGGCACATTGGTGGGCTTAAAATAGATTCTCAGTAAATTTCTGTTGATTGATTAAATAGAATATTTATGAAACCAAAGTTTAAATAGTTCTGTAGCCTCTTGAGCATTCTAGTAAAAAGATACTATTAGGAGGGCAAGCTGCCAGGTATCTATGACAGCCTTATACACATTATAGTTCCTAAAGATAACTGTGGTTCTAACCTTTGGCGGGTCTTCAGTAGAAGAAAAGGATCACTGAATAGGACAGTATGCCATTGGGTTCATAGGAAAGTTGTTCCAGAATAATGTACAAGGAAGAAACAGAACAGGTATCACTGTTTAAAAAAATTGTATATTACCTAGGAAATTGGAAGATGAGGTAGTTTTGAGAAAGTACTTCTGAAGAAAAAATTTGGTAGTTGTGAAACAAAGCCATTGTACACTTCTTTGATATACTTAAGTGAAATAAGTAAGTGAAATTTTAATTAGAATACCCTTTATATAGTCAAAGCTAATACTTTTTTTGGTTATTAAGTGAATGTAGGATTACTTAAGCCATAGGCAAAAATGAAAAAGTTTAGCCTGAATGTTTTAGGCTATTTAATCCTGAATCTTCTGTTTGTATTTTATTGTGTATTTTATTTGTAAAATAACAAAAATATTAGCAATAGGAATAGAAAATATTATTTTGATTTAAATCAATTAGAAGTAATTTTGTATTTATTATAGCTTAAAGTTTCCTGTGTGACTATGAGTGAATATATGTAACTTTTATTTCTCTTTGATAGGCGGTGTATCACAATGTGAAGCCAGCAGCTTTGCAGCAGCAATTAGAGAACATTCATCTTAGACAAGACAAAGCAGAAGCATTTGTCAATGCTTGGTCTTCTATGGGTCAAGAAACAGTTGAAAAGTTCAGGCAGAGGATTCTGGCTCCCAACAAGGTATAGGATATACTATCCCAAATATATTTTTCAATAGTTTATGGCATAAATTACTATACTGGAAGGGTTGTAAAAGTGAATATTTTGTTTAGAGGTAGAGTCAGGCAAAAGAAAGCATGCATAGTTGCTCTTTAACTTAGTGATGGGGTTGCATCCCAGTAAACCCATTGTAAATTAAAAATATCTTGGAAAAAAATGGGCATTTTATAAACATGATGGGATATGAAAACACAGTATCCAAAAAATGTTGACAACCAGTGCACTATAGAGTATCAGTTATTTACCCTTGAAATTGCGTGGCTGACTGGGGGCTCCAATTCATTGCCACCGTATGACATCACTACGAGGTATCGTACTGCATATTGCTAGCCCAGGAAAAGACCAAAATTCAAAATTTGAAGTGTGATTTTTACTGAATGGATATTGTTTTCACGTTGTCATGAAGTCAAAACACTGTTTAAGATGGTCCTTGACTTTCGATGGCTTGACTTAGGATTTTTTGAATTTACAATGGTACAGAACAATTGCAATTTCAATATATTTTGAATTTTAATCTTTTCCTGGGCTAGTGATATGTAGCACATGAGATTCAAACCCTTATTATAAAATACGCCTTGTGGGAGGTTTTTCAGGATGGCTGACTGGAGACACAGAACACTTGACTTCTCCACGACGAAGAACTAAAATAGTGTGTAGGGTAATCATACTTCAAATAGAACATCCAAAAGAGAACACTGTCTGTACAGCATTTATTTATTTTTCCTGCCTTATTTTACTGACTAGCACTTTCAACGTAATGCTGAATAGGAGTGGTGATCTTGAACATTCTTGCTTTGTTCCCGTTTTTAGGGAGATAGTATTCAGTCTCTTACCATTAAGTAGTATGTTAGCTGCAGGTTTTAAGAAAATGCCCCTTTATTGTTTTCATTTCTGTCCCCTCTTTTTTAAAACTCTGCATTCTAACTGCTCTCAAGTATCTTCCACATCATTGCTTCATTTTTCATCATTTTAATTTCTACTTTTTTTCTGTCTTGTACGGATTTAAAGTTTTTTATTTTTCCCTGTAATTCTTTCTTCTTTTAACCATGTTCATTTTTTTAAAAAGTGTTCTTGCTTTTTAGCCTGTTCTCTATTTATATTTTTCTTCTATTTTATGGGGTCTGTTTTTGCTTTCATAAATTTTTTATTTTTTTATTTTAAAATGTGGGTTACAATTCAGGATTACGTAGAGAAGTGGTCGTCATACAGATAAAGTTTAGACCTTCCTTTGGTCCCCCCTTTGCCTGGTTTGAGATCAAGTTCCCTTATTGATGTTATGTGCCTCCCTCCACCACTTCTGGCAGTGCCTCACTACTGCCAATTCCTTTCTTATAGTATTATGATAAATGTCCAGGGTCTGCTTATTAGTGAGAACATGTGGTGTTTAGTTCTTTGTTTCTGTGACAGGTCACTGAGTATTATAGACTCTAATTCTTTTTTTTTAATTTTTATTTTAGGGATCTGTTTTTTCATTCACTTTAATAGTCATGCTATAACAGCTAAATTATCTTTTTTTCCTCTGCCTCTAATAGAAAGTAATTTTTTACTGTCTTCTTGGTGAGGGTTTATCTCTTAAAGTAATTTTTTTTCAAAGTTGCTTCTGTTTAAAAAATGGTTTAGTCATTTGTATTTTATATTATGTAAAAAAGAAATTGAGATGACCTGATTAATTGTATATTGACTCATTGAGAATGCTGGAAATTATCTTTTGCTAATTCTGGGTATATTATAGGAACAGTGATATATATTTTAATGCTTTAAATGCCTAATTAAGATAACATAATAATAGCAAACATTTCTTGTGTTTATTGTGGGCCAAATGCTATACCAAGAATTTTGTTGTTGTTGTTGAGAAAGCAGGATTTATTGAGAGGACAGAAAAGCCCCCATGGTGGGAGGGGACTCGAAGGGGTTGCCCAAGAATTTTTAATTTTACAAACCCATTAATAATTCTAGTTTATACATGTATGAGGGGAAGCCCCCAAAAAGCTAGAATTAATTTTTTTAAAAATGTGTGTTTATTCTTACATGTTTAAACTTCAATCACCTTCAAAGTACTCTCTGTTTAATGTGATACACCTATTGAGACAGTTTTTCCACTGCTCAAAACAGATTTTGAACAAACAATTTTGATGCCTTTTAGTGCTGAAGACTTTTTTGTTTCACCACATTGGCAAAACACTTCCCATTGAGGACTTTTTTCATTCGGGAAAACAAACAACAAAAATTTGCTGAAGGCAAGATTGGGTGAATAGGGAGGGTGGACATGGGGATCATGCCTTTTTTGGTCAAAAACTGCTGAACATTTAGCCAGGTGTGGGCAGGTACATTGTCATGGTGGAAGAACCAGTCACCTCTTTTCCACAACTCAGGATGTTTCTTCTGCAAATTGTGATGCAATCTTCTTAAAACTTCCAGATAAAAACTTTAAATGATTGTTTGATCCAGAGGAACAAATTCTGAGTGTGCTACAGAAACCCACCCTTCAAAAGATAATTCTGTTTTTTGGGGGGATTCTCCCTTGTACTTCTAAAATTGAGGCTTCCAGAGTTTTAAAAGTTGTCCATGGTTGTACAGCTAAGTAAGTGGCAGAGTTTGGGGTTTGACACTAATAGTCACACTTCTAAGCCATTATATTATACTACCACATTGATGTTAGCTGCGAAACTTTTCTATGCCAGGCATTATACAGGGTGATTTAGTTGTGTGTGTGTTTCATATCTTTGTAAAGTGAGGAAATAGAACTTTAGAAATTGTACATAATTTTACCATGTTATACCAATGGTGCATAATGAAGCTGTGATAAAAACTGGATCTGTCTGTGTCTAAGTTTAATATCATGCTGTGCTACTCTGGCAGCTCTAATACTATATTTCTTTTTCATTCTGATAACTACTTAGGATATGGTGACCTTGTGTGAAAATAGATCATGTCATTTAAGTTGTAACAAAAATGTGACACTACTTACTTATATAATGAAAAAATGATATCTTATAATATCTTTAACTGGCATTTTATGATAACTTAGGGGCTTGCTCTTCAAAACTGTCCATGTGGTGCTTGTTGTGGAACACATGGGTAATACAGTCATGTTTCTTGTAAGCAGCATATAGTTGTATCATTTTTTAAAATTCATTCAGCCGAGGTATATATTTTAAGGGTAGCATTTAATACATTTACATTCAAATTTAATATTGATATGTAGGGTTTTGGTCTTGTTATATTGTTGACTGTTTTCTGGTTGTTTCATAATTTTTTTGTTCCTTTTTTTTGTCTGTCTTTATGGTTTGGTGGAATTCTGTAGTGTTGCCGTTTGATTACTTTCTTTGCCTTCTTTGTGTGTTTGCTGTATCAGTGAGTCTTATACTTTTATGTGTTTTGTGATGACAAATATTGCCTGTCCTCTTCTATGTTTAACACTCCTTTCAGCACTTTATATAGGGCCAGACTACTGATGAAAATTTTCTCAGCATTTCTTGGAAAGACTTTATTCTTCATTCATAAAGCTTAATCTTGCTAATAGAATTCTTTCCTGACAGTTATTTTTTTTTTCCTCAGTGTTTGCATATATCTTCTCATTCTCTTTTAATGTGTAAGGCCACTGCTGAGAAGACTGCTGCTAATCTGTTAAGGTTTTCTTTATAAATGACTATACTTTTTTCTCTCCCTGATTTCAGAATTCATTCTTTCTCTTTGACGTTAGACAATCTGATAATATGCTGTGGTGAAGTCCTTTTGCATTGCAGTTTTTTGGGGATTGCTGGGCCTTCTGTATCTAGATGTCTAAATCTCTTGCAAGACTTGAAACATTTTTATTTATTATTTCATTAAATATACTTTCCAAACTTTTTGAGTTGCCTTCTTCTTTGGGAATACCAAAAATTTATCAGTTCAGCTGCTTTAGGTAGTCCCAAATGTCTAACCGTGTTTGTTCATTCTTCTTTATTTTTTCTGACTGGATTATTTCAAAATACCTTTCTTAAAGTTCCGAATTTTTTTCTTCTGCTGGTCTAGCTATTATTATAGCTTTCAAATGTATTTTGTATTTCCTTCTATGAATTTTATTTCTTGAATTTCTGTTTTTGTTTTTTTCATTTTTTTTTTTTAAGTCAGGGTCTCACTCTGTTGCCCAGGGTAGAGTGCAGTGGCATGATCATAGCTCACCACAGCTTCGACCTCCTGGACTCAGTAGGAGATCCTTCTACCTCAGCCTCCTGAGTAGCTGGGACTACAGGCATGCATCACCATGCCTGGCTAATTTTTCTTTTTTGAGAGACAAGGTCTTGCTATGTTTCCCAGGCTGACCTTGAACTCCTAGCCTCAAACAGTCCTCCTGCCTTGGCCTCCCAAAGTACTGTGATTACATGCATAAGCAACCATGACTGGCTTTCTGTTTTGTTGTTGTTTTGTTTTTTAAAGATACCTGTCTTCTTGGTAAATTTCTCATTCATATCCTGAATTGATTTTCTGATTTCTTTGTACTGGTTTCAGATTCTTCTTGCATCTTATAGAGTTTCTTTAGAATAAAAAATTAGAATTACCTGAATGAAACTACCAACACAGATGCTACAATGTGTTACCCAAGATCACAAGAACAGACACACATTGCTGTGTATGCAATGGTGAAGACTCTGTATGATTTCTTTGCCTATAAATCATGATATGTATGGATTTCTTGGTGTGTTAGGGTGCAGTTGTTGGTGGAGGCTATGGTAAAGTGCTGGGAACTAGAATGCCAATGAATCCTTCTTCAGGTTTCAGTGGTAGCAGTGGTAGGCAACGTTGTGTCTGTTCTTGTGATCTTGGGTAACATATTGCGGCATCTGTGTTGGCAGTTTCAGGTAAGCTGATTTCTGGGCCTCTGAGTGGCTTTCTTGAATGCTTGTTTCAGTAGCAGTGTACTGGACATTTGAACAGGCTCTTAAGCTTGTTGGTAGCTGAGGTGGTCTATGTGATGGCAGTTGCAGTGTTAATGAGACGCTCTCCAAGCACTTTCCAAGCACTATGCCCTTGTGCTGAGTGTCCTTCCAATGGACTGTGTAGTCTAACCTTCAGGCCAGTGGGTAATGCTTGCAGATAGAAGCCAGCTGAAGTTGTAGTGGCGAAGTGTTTATACCCAACCTCTATCCCTGGGAAAAGTGTTGAGGTGACCAAGGTGGTGAGTTGGGCTGTGGAACCCCCAGGATCCTGGATCCTGCACTCTGTCTCACAGGGTGGGGCAAAGCTGGGTGGAGTCAGACCCAGCAAGCCTGCACACAGGCCTTCCCAATGGTAAGTGCATGTACCAACCATGACGGAAGGAGGTGGTCAACAGGCCCCCTGTGAAATGCTTGAGTGGGGGAGGCGTGTGACTGCCTCTGAGCTGATGTCTTGCTGGGGATGGGGAACCCACCAATCCCAGGGGTCGTGGTGTTGGCTACCAAATGGTGGATCCACGTGCCTCTCACACCCCAGGGGCTCTTTTGTCCTGGCTCTTGCAGGCAATCCTACAGTTATGTTAGACTAGGCAGTTTGTGCCTACCTCAGCCCTGGGCAATTGTAGCACTCATCCAGCTTAGTACCAAACTTCTGTGGCCATTCTTGTCCTGCTCAGTTGCCTGGCTTAAGCTCCAGTGCCTGGAGCCAATGCCAGGCTTATTTGTCAAACCTGGTTGTATGAGCTCATCCTCTGCTCAGGTCCCAGTTCAACAAACTACAGCATGAGTTTCCTTGGCATGCAGAACTAGTGCCACTGGTTTCTTGGACTGTGCAGTTTGTTAAGAGCAAGGATCAAGAATGGTATCTAATCATAGCCACTTCACTGTGAGGGAGAGCATGGAACCCAGGATATGTTACCTTCCTGTAGCAGTTCTCTCTGAGTCTCTTGACTGCTTCCCGAGTCAAGATGCATGCCTGTGGCTTGGAATGTATGATTCCCCAGTGGAAAAGTGAACCACAGAAAGACAATCATTTACCTTCTTGAGTATTGGGAATTCTGTTCTTGACCAGTCCTGGCCACACAAGCTGCTGGCCATCCTCCTCTTCTGATTTTGGAGTTTCTTCTTGCTTTTCTGTTCTACTCCCCTGTTCCCTCTTTGATAGTGCATTGAAAGTGTGACCATAACATTTTATCTTAACCTCTTTGGAGACTTGAGACTGAAATGTCACTGCCACTTTAATAGAATTTGTAATCTTTCCGCTTTTATCAGTATTGACTGTGTGTCAGCCATGTTCTCACAGGGTTTTCTGTTTGATTTTTGTTAATATTGCCTCTGTGCTCATAACATTTATTAAGTTATGAATCCCCTTTCAAATAGAAATTTAAAACTATGTTTAATTTTATTCCTGAAATTCTGTTTAGAATTCTTTTGCATGTATTTCTGCCATACAAAATATAAAAACTGACATTTCAGATATTTTTGACATCAGTGTATCTTTTTTTTCAAGGAGAGACCTTCAGAAAAAGATCTGAGTCTTTTGTGTATATTTTCTAAAATATTTTTGCAAATAAGATTATTATACATATTGTAAGTCATATTTTAAGCTCTTTTGAGTAGCTTGCTCTTTATATTATATGTTCATTGGCTTATTTTCTTAAAATGCACTTATATTTTTATTAGGGAGTTTTTAAATATAAATTTGACAGTTCTGTTTTGAACATTCAAAATGTGTTTGCTGTGATTTTCTTCTGCTAAGAGTGTTCTTAACTTTGCCAAGAACATGGTAAACTTTTTCATAATATAAACTCATTGTATAGTAAACTTTTATATTTGCTTACAGGTTTTTGAGAAACCTATGCTTAAAAATGGATGACCAGTATTTCTAACACAATAATGTTCTTATAGGATAAAAAAAAAATCCCTTTTAAGCCATTGTGAGATTTACTTTTTTGTTAAGTATAGCAACTATTTCATTAATTGTTGAATACTTGTCTTTTAAGTAGCATATAAGAAATTAGAAATTGATATTTTTAAAACTTATGTTCTTTTGTTTTATTATTTTCTTTAATCTTATTTATTTTAGAATTTTAAGGATGGATGAATGGCTTAATTATGAGGAGGACAGAAAAAGCATGCTTTATGTGGCTAAATTTTTTTTTTCCTTTTTTTTAATTTTAATAAAAAGGTCTAGGTATAGGGAAAGTTTGGGCCTCCCATTGACCTTCACTTTGCCTGGATTGGGATCAGGCACCCTTATTGTTTTTATGTGCCCCACCCCTGGCAGCTACTGCCCATCCCTTTTTTGTAGTATTATGATAAGTGTTCAGGGTCCACTTATGAGTGAGAACATGTGGTACTCAGTAATTTGTTTCTATGATAGATCACTAAGTATGATAGACTCTAAATCCATGCTAGTTGTTGCGAAGTCCTTAATTTTGTCCTTTATGGCTGCATGTTATTCCATTGTGTACATGTACAACAATTTTTTAATGCAGTCTACTTTCCATGGGCAGCATAGTTGGTTCCAAGTTTTTGTCATTGTGAATAGTGCTGCAGTAAACATACATGCACAGGCATCTTTTTTGTGAGTCTTCCAGGTATATTTCCAGTAGGGGGATTGCTGGGTCATATAGAAGGTCAATTTCTAGCTCTTTTAGATAATACCACAATGTTTTCCAAAGAGGTTAAACCAGTTTGCACTCCCACCAACAGTATAGAAGCGTTCCCTTTTCTCTATGTCCTTGCCATCATCTGTTATTTTTTGTTTTATTAATAATGGCCATTCTTATTGGAGTTAGGTGGTGTCTCAATGTGGTTTTGATTTGCATTTTTCTGATGATTGGTGAGGCTGAACATTTTTTCATGTGTCTGTTGGCTGTTCATATGTCTCTTTTGAGGCATATGAACATTCTTTAATGTCTTTTTCCCACTTTTTAATGGGGCTTTTTTTTTTCCTTTTGGCACACTTGAGTTCCTTGTAGATTCTGGATGTTAGACCTTTGTCAGATATACAGTTGGCAAAAACTTTTTTCCCATTCTATGGGTTGTCTCCCAGCTTTCTTAAAGGTTTCTTTTGCTTTGCAGAGCTTTTCAGTTTGATGATGTCCCACTTGTCTATCTAATCTCTTATGGCATGGGCTTTTGGAGTTTTGATCAGGATTTGTTGCCTATTCCAATTTCTGTATGGGTGTCTCCTGCATTTTCTAAGATTCTTATAGTTTGATGATTCTAGTTTAGGTCTTTGATCCATTTAGAGTTGATTTTTGGTGTATGGTATGGTGATAGGTAGGGGTCCTGTTTCATTCTTCTGCATGTAATCAGCCAGTTTTCCCAGCAACATTTACTGAATAGGTTCCCTTCCCAGTGGTTGTTGGTAGAGGCTTTGTCGAAGATGAGTTGGTTGAGAAATTGAGGTTTTTGCTTCTGGAATCTCTATACTGTTCCATCGGTCTATATGCATGTTTTTGTACCAATACCAGGCTGTTTTGATTGTTGTAGCCTTACAGTAAAGTTTGAAGTCTGGAAGTGTGATACCTCCTGCTTTGTTTCTTTTGCTGAGGATTGTTTTGGCTATTTGTGGTCGTTTATGTTTCCATATGAATTTCTGTATTGTCATTTTCAGGTCTGAGTAGAATGATGATGGTAATTTAATGGGTATTGCATTAAATCTGTAGATTGCCTCAGGTAGGATGGACATCTTCACAATGTTATTTCTTCCAATCCATGAGCATGAAATAGTTTTCAATTTGCTTGTGACGTCTTTGATTTCTTTGAGCAATGTTTTGTAGTTTTCATTGTGAATGTCTTTCACTTCTCTGGTTAGGAAGATGCCAAGGTATTTCTTTTTTTGTGGTTATTGTGATGGGGAATGTACTGTGTACTGGCTATTTGGTTCCCTGCCTTTTTGTTGGTGGTGTATACAAATACAACCTTCTTTTGCACATTGATTTTAAACTCTGAGCGTCTTCCAAAGTCCTTTATTAGTTCAGGGAGGTTTTTGACAGATTCCCTTGGGTTTTCCAGGTATAGGAAATTAAACCATCCCTTTTTGCAAACGATATGATCCTATATAAGCCTAAAAGGCTGCACACTTGTCTTGTTCCACTTTTCAAGGGAAATGCTTGCAATTTCTGCCCATTTGGCAATATGTTAGCTGTGGGTTTATCATAGATGGCTCTTGTTATTTTGAAGTATGTTCCCTCTATGCCTAGGTGTTCAAGGATTTTTATCAAGAAAGGATGCTAGATTTTATTGAAAGCCTTTTCTGCATCTTATGATATAATCATGTGTTTCTTGTTTTTACATTTGTTGATGTATTTAATTACATTTATGATCTTGCAGATGTTGAACTAGTCTTGCATCCTGGGAATGAAGCCAACTTGATCATGGTGGATAATTTTTGAGATGGGTTGTTGGATCCAGTTTGCTAGAATCTTATTGAGAATTTTTGCATTTTGTTCATCAGGGATATTGGCCTATAGTTCTCTTTCTTTGTTAGGTCTTTGCCCATTTTAGGTATCAGTGTGATGTTAGCTTCATAAAATGATTTGGGGATAGTTCCATCTTTCTTGATTGCCTGGAATACTTTCAATAGGATTGATATCAGCTCCTCCTTGTATATTTTGTAGAATTCTGCTGGAAAGTCATCTGGTTCTGGGCTTTTTTTGGTGGGTAGTTTTCTTATGATGAAGTCAATTTTCTAGGTTGTTATTGGTCTATTTAGAGGTTGTGTGATGGCAGAAAGTCCTCCATTTTGTTTAGGTTTTCGAATTAGTTTCCACACAAGTGTGCATAGTAATCTGTGATAATCTTTTGTATTTCGTATTTTCAGAGTCAGTTGTGAGTTGATCTTTTGCATTTCTAAATGTGTTTATTTGGGCTTTTTCTCTCTTTTTCTTGGTCAGTCTGGCTAGTGGTCCATCAATCTTATTTATCCTTTCAAAGAACCTGCTTTTTGCTTCACTCATTTTTTTTCTATGATATTTTTGTCTCCTATGTCCCGTATTTGGGCTTTTACTTTGGTGATCTAGATTCTTCTGCTGAAGTTAGGGTTTTGGTGGTCTTGCCTTTCCAGCTCCCTTAAGTGATTTCTTTAGGCTGTTGACCCATGATCTTTCTATTATCTTGGTGTATATTCATACAGTTATAAATTCCTCTCTTAATACTGCTTTCATGGCATCCCAGAGGTTTTGGTAAGATGTGTCTTTGTTTTCATTTGTTTCCAAGAATCTTTTAATTTTGGTTATGATTTCAGTGTTGACCCAGGAGTTATTCAGCATTGTGCTGTTTAGTGTCTATGTCTCTTTTGTTTTGGGGGGATCTTGTTGGTGGCAATATTTATTTTTATTCCACTGTGGTCTGAGAAGGTTCTTGGTAGTATTTCAATCTTATGGAATTTGTTTATGCTTGATTTACGGCTGAGGATGTGGTCAATCTTGGAGTACATTTCATGTTCCTATTCTTGTACCGGTACCAGGTTGTTTTGGTTACTGTAGCCTTGTACTAAAGTTTAAAGTCTGTAAGTGTGATAACTCTCATTTTATAGCTTTTCCTGAGAACTGTTTTTGCTTTTGTTCTCTTTTTTGTTTCCATATTGATTTCTGTATTGTCACTTCCAGGTCTGAAAAAAATGATGTTGGTAAATTGATAGGTATTGCACTGAATCTGTAGATTGTCTTGGGTAGGATGGACATGTTGACAATACTGACTCTTTCAATCCATGAACATGGAATGATTTTCCATTTGTTTGGGTCACCCTTGATTTTTTTTTTTTTTTTTTTGTGGTTCTCACTGTGAAGTTCTTTCATGTCTCTGGCTAAGTGGATGCCAAGGTTTTTGTGTGTGTGTGGCTATTGTGAATGGGATTATGCTTTTATTTGGTTCTCTGCCTGCTTGTTGCTGGTGTTTAGAAATGCAATTGTCTTTTGCCCATTGATTTTTTTACCCCAAGACTTTACCAAAGTCGATTTTCTGTGCTATGAGACTTCGGACAGACTCCTCAGGGTTTTCAAGGTATATACTCATATCATCCACAAAGAGGGACAACTTTACTTCCTCTCTTCCTATTTGTATACCCTTGATTTTCTTACCTTGCCTTATTGCTCTGGCTAGGACTTCCAGCACTATGAGAGTGGACATCCTTTTCTTGTTCCTGTTCTCAGGAGGAATGCTTCCAACTTCTGCCCATTGAGCAAAATGTTGACTGCGAGTTTATCATAGATTGCTTTTAATGTTTTGAGGGATGTTTCTTCTGTGCCTAGGTGCTCAAGGGTTTTTATCAAGAAGGGATGCAGATTTTGTCAGATGCTTTTTCTGCATCTACGGATATAATTATGTGATTCTTGGTTTTACATCTGTTTAATGTGCTTAATTGTATTAGTGGTCTTGTGAATGTTGAACCAGCCCTGCATCTCAAGAATGAAGCCCACCTGGTCATGGTGGATGATCCTTGAGATGTGTTGTTGGATCTGATTTGTTAGAATCTTGTTCAGAATTTTTGCATTTATGTTCATCAAGGAGATTGGCCTGTAATTCTATTTTTCTTTGTTGGGTCTTTGTCAGGTTTGGGTATCAATATGATATTAGCTTCAGAAGATGAATTGGGGAGAGTTTCATCATTCTTGATTGCCTGGAATACTTTCAATAAGATTGATATCAGCTCCTCCCTGTATGTGTTAAAGAATTTAGCTGGGAAGTCATGTGGTTCTGGGCTTTTTTTGGTGAGGAGATTTCTTATGACTGAGTCGATTTCCTGGATTGTTATTCATTTGTTTAGAGTTTTTAGTTCTTCTTGTTTCAACCTTGGGATGTTGTGTGATATCAGAAAGTCCTCCATTTTCTTTAGGTTTTCTTGATTATTTGCCTGCAAGTAATCATAGTAATCTCTGATAATCTATTGAATTTCCTTGAGGTCAGTTGTGATTTCACCTTTTGTATTTCTAATCATGTTATTTAGACTTTCTCTTTCTTATTTTTAGTCTATCTGGCCAGGGATCCATCAACTTTATTTATCCTTTCAAAAGAACATCAAGTTGCATGCTTAAAACTTCTTAGTGAATGGTATGCTAAGTGTAAAGACAAATGCACTAGCCAAATACTAGCATCATACCCATGTTATCACTACCACTACATTTCTTCTGTATAGAAATTTTGAAGCTTTCACTAGATCTAGGAGACTGCCAATCACCCTATTGAGTTTTGTTAAGAAATTGAAACATTAACAGTTGATAATAAAGAATATTTGAGGGATGTGCCAGCATAGGTGGAAAGAAAGAATGTTAACATGTGTGCAGCATCTACTAGATGGAAAGTACATGTTTCATCTCATTGATTCATTTCAATTTGGGAGCAGAAAGGTCAGCAAAGCTGTTCTCACCTCTGGAGCAATTTTAAGAATTTATCTTAGGACAGACAGGAAACTATTCAGAAACTTCAATTCAGTAAGCCATGTAGAAACCAGCTTTTCAGCAGACCAGGTCCTAGACGTAGGAGATATATAACACCCAGACCATATCATAGAAAAACTCACATTTTTAGTGATACCAGAACACTCCATACCACCCTCCATTTAAAGAGATTTCTGTTCCCTGCTATGCTAAAAATTAAAATGTTATTCTCTTTCTTTCATACAAATGCATTTTTTTCCATCTTCGCTTTTTCTTTATTTTTCTATCTTGCTGCCACTTCTCAAGGTGGGCCAAACTGGAAATCCTGCAAATGACAACAGAAACACATACACTTCTGGCTTACACTGCTCCCTTTATTTTTAGTGAAAATTGATCCCACCTCTATGTCTCCATTGGAGATTTCAAGTGATGGTGAGGAGAGTACAATAGAGAGTGGATCCTCAGCTTTACAGAGTCTACAGGGACTGCAGCATGAGTGAGTACTTTTGTCTTTACTTCAGATCTCTCTCTTTCTCCCCCCCCTTTTCTCTGTGTGTGTGTGTGTGCGTGCGTGCGTGTGCGTGCGTGCGTGTGTGTGTGTGTGTCAAGGACAAGAGTAAGAATTTGAAGATAACAAAATATAGGTAGACTGCCTTCCCAGTGAAAGTACATGAGTTTGTGTGCAAATATGTGCATGTACATGCATATTATGGCAGAGTTGTGTTCTGATTGTAGGTCACCAATTTTATCCTTGAAAAATCTTCAAATTTCCCATAAAGTATAGTGGTATACTATTTCTCTCTGTAAGTGTAAAACAACTTTGTCTTCCAATGTTGGAAGTAATTGGAAATATTTGGCGACCACATGTATGAAATGTTTAGCAACCACATTGTATGAGAAAACAATTTTTAAGCACAAGAATGAGACTTATTGATGTGAAATGCTCACACTGTTTGGGAACACAACCACCTAAAGAAACATTGCTACCACCCATGCTTTCTCAGGGATGTGCACTTACTGAGCAGAATGGCCTAGCTGAGAGAATTGTTTGCATGATTACAATGATCTCTTCTCTTGAGGACCTAGCATTAAATTTAGGTAAATTAAAAGTAGGCATAAGATGACACCACTATATGTAAGCCCATTTCTTTAGACTTTACTTTAAAGTCACTGTTTATCTTCATTTCTGTTTCTTTGCTTAGACCAGCAGCAATGGCCCAAATGCAGGGAGAAGAGTCACTTGATTTGAAGAGAAGACGGATTCACCAATGTGACTTTGCAGGATGCAGCAAAGTGTATACCAAAAGCTCTCACCTGAAAGCTCACCGCAGAATCCATACAGGTTTGCCCACTTCCATCCAACTTCTAACACACATACACACACACACACACACAGAGAGAGAGAGAGAGAGAGAGAGAGAGAGAGAGAGAATGGGGGGAGAATTTCTGAGAGATAGAAAGAGAAGGAAGTCTTGAAACAAAGACAGATTCATTTATACTCATGGGCAAAGGTTCCATTCATGCCATTCATGGCTTTTACCTCTATGTCTTGTTCCTACTCTAAGGCAACTTATGAGAATATAAAACCAGCTTAGGAAAACACTGAGCCTATTGTCTTCTGAATAGTCATCATTCCCAGTGAACACCTTTGAGTCTTTCTAACTTTGAAGTCATAACACTGAGGCAAAGATTAAGGCAGCTAAGACATTACTCTCTTCCTTACTACCAGGATCTCACAGATTTTACTGAACATGGAAAAGCACAAAAGCCATTTAAAGTAAATGAAATTAAAGCAGACTTTTGGAGCTTAGAACCATACACTAACCTATACTATACTGTTGTTCACATTAGAGAAAAGGTGCACATAAATAAATAAAACAAACCTGGTAGTAATCATGTCAAACTGGAGCACCCATACCCCATCTGAAGAATGTGAAATGAGTCCTAGATTTTGGCATCTGGTTCAAAAAATTTTTATAATCCCAAGGATTCAAAAAAAGCTGTTCCTCAAATCCAGCTGAGTATAGTCACCCTTATATTCACAGATTCTATATCTGTGGATTCAACCCACCGTAGTTTAAAAATGTTAAAAAATAACAATATAATGATAAAGTATACAAATTAAAAATATAGCATTGCAACTATTTATATAGCATTCACATTATATTAGGTAATATAAGTACATCTAGAGATAATTTAAAGTATGGGGAGGATAGGCATAGATTTTATGCAAATATTATGCCATTTATATTAGGGACTTGAATATTCATGGATTTTGCTATCCACAGGGTGAGTGGGTGGGTGGGAGTGGGATGGGCATGCCCTAGAACCAATCCCTCATGGATACTGAGGGATGACTACATTAGGAAATATCCAAATTGTTTTAAAAAAGCAGAAAATCAATATTTTTATATAAAATGTCCCAGATTTTGATTGTTGGCATCTAGTTCAAAACTATTTTTAACCCCTGGGATTCAAAAAACCTTCCTAAATGCCAGATGCAGCTTGTCAGTCATCAATTTGTACTCCTTGCTTTGGAGATTCTTTTTCCCAGTGATCTCCAACTCAGAATTGGGACTTGGACAAGAGAAGAAGCCCTACTTTCTTATAAACATTTTCTGTGTTACATTTACTGTAGTAGGATTTGTGTAGAAGAACCCAGAGCCCTAGTTATTGGGCCTTGAGGCTATGAACATGTGACTGATTTCCAGGCTTCATTGTCTCAACATTCTCATGACACTGTTATTATTTACTAATGTGTTTGTTTGCTTCTCTTCCATGTGAGATGGGTGATGACTGTTCAGATATAATCATATACATACTGGTTATATGTTTTTAAGTACTTAAACTTGTATTTTCAACATGAAAAAACAGAATAGTTTACTGAACTCTGTTTACCCCTCATCCAACTTCAATACTTATATAAGTACATAGTCAATATTGTTTCTTCTATATCCACACCAATACTTATATAAGTACATGGTCAATATTGTTTCTTCTATATCCAAACTGACTCTCCCCAGTTCCCATAATGTTATTTTGAAGCACATTCCAAACATCATATCATTTTAGCCACAAATACTTCAGAATATATTTTTAAGACAAAGACATTTAACAATATGCATACTACTACTGGAACATAAACATTTCTTAATATGGAATTTCCCCAAATGTCTAATAAAAATTTTTAAAGCTTATTCAAACTAGTATCTAAATAAGTCTCATCCATTGAGTTTGGTTGATGTTTCTCTTAATTATATTTTTAATCTTTAATCATTCTTCCTCTTTCATATTTTCTTTCATTTTTTTTCTTTCATTTCATTTGTTGAAGAATTTGGATCATTTGTCCAATAGAGTTTGCCATATTCTGGATTTTTATGATTACATTTTCATTGTGTCATTTTAACATTCTTTATCTCCCATAGTTCCTGTAAACCAGAGGTCACCAACCCCCGGCCACAGACCAGTACTGGTCCGAGGCCTGTTTGGAACCCAGCCACACAGCAGGAGGTGAGCAGTGGGCTAGCAGAGCTCGCCTTCTGTCAGATCAGCGGTAGTATTAGATTTTATTTTATTTTTTTCTTTTTTGAGTTAGAGTCTCACTCTGTTGCCCAGGTTGGAGTGCAGTTGGCATGCTCACAGCCACCACAGCCCTGACCTGCTAGGCTCAGGCGATCCTTACACTTCAGCCTTTCAAGTAGCTAGAACCACTGGCGTGTTCCACAATGCCCGGCTAATTGTTTTGATTTATTGAAGAGACAAGGTCTTGCCAAGTTTTCCCAGGCTGGTCTCTAACACCTGGGCTCAGGCAGTCCTCTCACCTCTACCTCCTAAAGTGCTGGGATTACAGACATGCGCTATCATGCCCAGCAGCATTAGATGTTCATAGGAGCCTGAACCCTATTGTGAACTGTGCATGTGAGGGATCTAGGTTGTACTCTCCTTATGAGAACCTATTACCTGATGATCTATCTCCCCAGGCCTATGGAAAAAATGTCTTTCCCAAAACCCATCCCTGTTGCCAAAAAAGGTTGGGACCACTGCTGTACACTGATAGTTTTATCCAGGGAGTTAATCAGATTTCAGTTCCACTTTTGGCAACAATATGTCATAAAAGATGCTGTGTGCCTTCTATGGCAAATGCTACTTGGTTGTCCCTGTGTAATGTTAAGATTGATCAGTGGATTTGGTTCTCGATTATTATAAAGACAGAAAGCAGATCTGAAGGCAGTTGAATGAATTAATTCACATAATGAGAGGCAATTTGGTATAGTTTTAGCATACATATATTATAGGTTTTTCCAGATGGTATTGAGTAAAAATGTCCTTTTCTTAGTACAATCCATTCTCCTCTCCTGTATACAAAGACATCAGTTTACATCTGTTCGCATAACCCTGCTTTAGGTTTTAAAATTATGCTCCTTGAAGATATAGAGGGAAAAACAATGAGCAGGGAGCTTAAAATTCCAACTTTCCAATTAAGCAGCTGTGCGATCTGATATGCTTTTCTACCTCTATGATTCCAGGTTTTCTCAACCGTAAAATGAGGGATTTGGACTAGGTGATCCCATGTGATTGTTTTAGTCTGGATTCCTATGGCCTGAATTCAGTGTAGCCTAGTGTATGTCCTTCTAGAAGGTCCCAAATGTAGGCAGGTTGGAAATCGCTTTACAGTAATAAAGATCTGGCTGTCTTTCTTATGTCATCTATCTATCTTGAACTGAGATGACAACAGATGTTATTTACTTTTCAGGTTTCAATACTATTTTTCCTCTAGTGGTGTCAAGCATATAAAGGGAGAAAATTGGCCTAAAATATAGGCAGTTCTTAGCTTTGAGTTGTATGGTTGAATGCCTTTTCAGATAAGAGATCATGACAGGCTGGTGAATGGTGATAACTGATATCTACTTGAATCGCACTTTGTTTAGATTCAGGATTGTTCTTATTCCACTCAGTTCTTAGGATTGACATGAAGTCTTTACCATGGCATGTGATCATAGGAATAGTCACTTAAAAGCACTTCACAGAAGTATTTAACTTGCCCTAACTGCTTGACTTGCAATAGGATTAGTCTGTTTAGGGAATAAGGTAAAAATTCTGTATGTACCCCCATCCCTGGACTATTGTGGTAGACCCCTAACTGGTTTTCCTACCCCAATTCTTTCCTCAGTACAATTCATTTTTCACACAGCAGCCAGAGAATTTTTAATATGTTTGCTTTTGTTTTATTTTGTTTAAATGTAAACCAGATTATATAACTTCTGCTTAAAATGCTCCCATGGCTTCGTATTATACTCTGAATGAAATCCAAATTTCTTAAAATGGCCCAAAAGGCCCTACAGGATCTGACCTCTGGTTAAGTTAATTCTGTGACACTTCTTATTCTTTAGGTCTCAATTTAAATGCCTTCTGTCCAGGAAAGTTTTCTCTATCTTAAGCAGGACCCCCTGCCAATTATCTATATAAGAATGCCCTATTTAATTCCTTGATAGGAAGAGTTTTATTTATTTTAATTATATAAATTTAAGGGGTACAAGTGCAGTTTTGTTACATGAATTTATTGCATAGTGGTGAAGTCTGGGCTTTTACAGTAATTAAGGAAGGATTTTAAAGTAGGGGGAATAACATGCTCAATATGAGGAGGAGCCAACTATGTGAAAATCTTGGGTGAAAGAACATTCTTGGCTAGGCAGGATACAAAAGTTTTGAGATGGTAATAAGCTTGCCTTGTTCTGATAACTGACAAAAGTCCTGCATCACTAGGGCATATTGAGTGTAGTGATGTGTGAAGGAAGCCTTGAGGTGCAAGAGTGAAAGGGGGAAGACCATTTATAAAGCAAATTCAGTAATCCAGGCCAAAAAAAAAAAAAATGATGACAGCCTAACTAGGATGTTGTCAGTAGAAGTGGAGAGAAGGCAGTATAAAGATGATTGAAGGAACACTAATGACTTTCAGGTTTCTGTTTGGGGTGACTGAGTGGATAGAAATGCCATTTACAAAGATGAGGAGTTTGCCAGCAATCACACGGCTAGTAAGTGGGAAAAGCGCCATAGTATGCAACCTAGGTGTACTTCTCTCTATTGCTGGCATTCCACAAGCTCCTTGGGACTGAGGCAGCTGCAGAAATGCCTGATTTATTGCCCTCCAAAGATTGTGGTTGATTGTTAGGGGTCCTAGAGAGTGATAATCCTTCTTTGATATAAATTATTTCAGCAGAGAGCCATAAGACTCTTGCTTTATCTGCAAACACCTTCTGGTATACAATGCAGCCCATCATCTCCCCTGAGCTTGCAATCATACAAAACAGGAAATATAGGTACAACAGTTCCTATTAAACATACTATAGGGCCGGGCTCGGTGGCTCAGCCTGTAATCCCGCGCTTTGGGAGGCCGAGGTGAGTGAATTGCCTGAGCTCGCGGGTTCAAGACCTGCGTGGTCAACTTGGCAAGACCTCATCTCTACAATAAATCAAAAAAAAATTAGCTGGGCATGGTAGCGCGCCTATAGTTCCAGCTACTTGGAAGGCTGAGGTGGAAGGATCGCCGGAGCCCAGCAGGTCGAGGCTGCGGTGGCCGGGAGCGGCCACTGCACTCCAGTCTGGGTGACTGAGTGAGACTCCAACTAAAAAAACACCAAAAAAACAAAAAACAAAAACATACTA
>CAUYQG010239669.1:0-10746 GCA_963574415.1 Tarsius wallacei | reverse complement strand
GCTAATTTTTTGATTTATTGTAGAGATGAGGTCTCGCCAAGTTCCCAGGCGGGTCTCGAACCCGCGGGCTCAGTCAATCCACTCACCTTAGCCTCCCAAGGCGCGGGATTACAGGCTGAGCCACCGAGCCCGGCTGACCTATTTTCACTAAGCTATCTACCACTGTGTAACTGCCATGCCCTTTCTATCAGTTTTCAGTGACATGTCCCCATTTCTTTCTGAGCCCATAGCCGCAGCCCCTTTGACATCACATTTCTATCAACAGTTCTCGTAAAAATTTAAATATTCTCTGTGATGTGTGTTTTCTCTATCATGCCCCGCTTCCTTCTGAGCCTTCCCTGGCAGCACCTTTAATATGCACTTTTCTACCAACAGTCGAGGGAATCTTGCCTTCTCTTCAAAATTCTTCAGCCTCCTAATCATTCCCCAATTCCCAAGCCACATTCACACTTTCAGGCATCCCATTTTCAGGTACCAAAATCTGTATTCGCTTTTTATTTATGACAGATTACCATAGACTTAGTGCCTTAAAACAACACAAATCTATTATTTTAAGGTTCTGGAGGTCGGAAGTTTGACGTGAGTTTTTTGGGACTAGCATCACGGTGCTGACAGGTTTGGTTCCTTCTGGAGGCCCTGAGGGGAGAATATTTCATTACTCTTTTCAGCTTCTAGAGGCTACCCGCGTTCCTTTCTTATATCACTCCAACCTCTTACTTCCATCGTCACTTATCCTACTCTTCATTCTGGTCTCCTGCCTCCCTCCTGTGTACTCAGATAATCCAGAATAATCTCCCGTTTCAAAATCCTTAACTTAATCACATCTACACATTTTGCCATGTAAGATTAGAATGTGGATATCTTTGGGAGAACTCCCTGGGGTGGAAGCACTTAAAGAACACAGATTTTTTTTCTCCAAATGATTCAAGTTATGTTGTCAGTCCTCTATTTTCAACATTGATTTATTCACTGGTCTTTTTATTTAATCCATTAGCATCTAATAACTATCTCTTCTGGATCAGGCATTGTAGCATGGATTAACAGAGAGGGCTACTGGGTTTTCTGTCCTTACAGTCTAGCGGAGGAGAGAGTGGCAATGCAACATTGTAAGTGCAATAATGGAGGAAAACCAGAATTTAAGATCAGTAAGAATCAATATCTTAGCATATGTTCACCACTAAGTGAAATGACACAAATTTGTCAGGTATGTTTCAAAATATCGACCAACTTACAGTCATCCCTTGTGAGTCTCAGGTGAAAACAGCCTGCCTGAAAACTCATATTCTCTTTATCATGATTTGGGGCTATATAAGATAATTTAAACTTGAATTTTTCTTTAGCAAGAATTATTTTATGCCTTTATCGCAACCATTTTTATACCCTGAACTCTCCTGGTCCCCAACAATGACCAGTAAACTTCTAGAAGCATTAACAATACTTACTAAATACTCCTCAAAATTAATTTAATTAAAATTGTATTTGAGTTTTAAATAAAGGCTGCTTGAAAAGTATCATTCCTGCTGTTACAGGTGGGTTTTGGGAAGAGTGTTAATGAGATTCTTGTTAGTTTATTTACTTCCACTTTAGCTCACGATCAGAGAAAGTAAGATCTCAAAAGGTGCGAAATGGAGAAATGATATCAAAAGAGAAGACAGCACTCATTAGGATTGGAGAAGTGATCAAGAGAGGTTTTTATTTACCTCTTGGTATCCTTTATAGAGCCTTGATAACCGTATCCTCCCTTAAAACTTTAATAACCCAATTACTCTGTTTGGCATGGATGCTGCTTGCTATTCATTTTATACTTGCTAACAATTTATGAGTAGCAAACTCGGTCCTAAAATCTGCAGTCCAGTAGCAATGCCAGTCTTAAAAGAAATACTGGCCTTGAGGTGCTATAGAGGCTGTTAAAGAGCCAAGATTGTCTAGTCTTGACACTTTTTAATGCGGCAATTAACAGAGCAGCCTTGGACACAAGCTCTGCTCCTGGCTCAGAAAACGACACTATCACCACTACTAAAGCTTTGTCCTGTAATAGACAGACTGTGCTGGTGTGGAATCTGCTCATCTACAATCTGCTGTGTTTCCAGAAGGCTGGGATAAAATTTATTCTTTCACCGTGGACCAAATTCACGGATCACAGGGTTTGCTGAGCAAATGGGTAGAGTAAACATTAGCAGTGTTTATCTGCCTTAGGGGGTAAAAGCCAACAAATTAATTTCAATCTCTTTAGCAGATGCCTTAGCACTCCCACAATGAGTGTGACAGCTATAAATGTCTCTTATTTATCAGTTAAAGCATTTCAGAGACCCTCTAAAGTCTACAACCTATAAATCACGTCTCCCTTCCCCACTGACCAGGTAGAAAGTCCTACCTAATGTTATTTCCTCCATTATAATCCTTATGGCCCTACCATTTATTGAGAACTTACCATATGCCAGGCACTCTAACGAGTGCTTTATTTAAATGTTTTCCTTCACTTAATTTGACTCCTGTTGTATGAAAAGTTTCCAACTCCAATATCAGTTCACAGTGCTCTTAGTCTGCTCAATTCAAGCCCAAACTTCAGAAGCTACTATTTTCACAATCTTAGCCTTCCCAGTATCCCTGAGGCTTCATTTATGCTTTCAGATATCCTGACACTTGTCAGGGAAGAAGTCTTTATAGAATAGCCCCAAACGATGACATTCAATAACACAAAGTATAGGCAAGACATTGACCTACCTACGTTATGACTAAAGACAAGCTGGTGGGATCTCTTGTTGTGGCATAGGCAGACAAATTTCACCCCAGTAGAGGCGGTAAACTCCCTCACACTCTTGGGAAAACAGAGCTCTGTGCAGCAGTTCTTTTTCTGTCTGTACATCTTGGTACTTTCCACATTGGCAAGCCCCCTGTTGAGACAGAGCCCCAAGGATTCCACACTCTCCAATGTGGACTCTCTCTTCTCTAGATTTCCAACTGTACTCCCTTTCTCCCTTCTACACCAGAGGCTTCATCACGCTCATTTTATTCCAAAAAACAGCACAGAAAATATCCAGAAGGGCTTGATTTCCCTTGATCTGGGCCCCTCACCATTATTCACACACACACACCAAACATGTTTATTTTACTTCAAGCGTAAGAAGGGTTTGGAATTTAGGGTAAAAGATGGGCCTAGTGGCTTCTACAGAAAAAATAATGTTCAATTTTATGTTAAAAATCACACCAGGTTTGCATATGATTGGAAGAAAGTAGAGCACAATAGTTAAGCTATGTGTGCTCTCAGATTACTCTGGCTGGGTTCGAATCCTGAATCTACCACTGACTAGCTGAGTTACCTGGGGGAGAAGTTGGTAAACTTTTTATGTTCAGAGTTAATGGTAAATATTTTGATGTTTGTGGGCTATACAGACTCTTTCACAGCTCCTCAACTCTACCATTGTATCATGAAGACAACTACAGACATTATGCAAATAATTAAGTGTGGCTGTGTTCTAATAAAACTTTACTTAAAAACACAGGCAGTGGGCTAACCGTGACCCATGGGCTGTAGCTTGCTAACACCTGACCAGGCTAAGTTACTTAACTTCTCTGAATCCTATCTATAAAATAGGAACGATAAACCAACATAAATGTATGTAGATTACTTAGAAGCATACGTGGCACTCAAGAAATTCTATTATTATTGATATTATCATTATTATTTTGATGTAATTGTCTATCCAACTGATCTCCCTTAGTCTGCTCTGCTCTTTTTTCTTTTTTCATAGTCCATATCACCATCTACTTCATTATATCATTTGTTTATTTGTTATGTCTGTTTTTTAGTTTTCTGTTTCCCCACTATACTATAAACCCCATGAGGGCAGGAATTAAGCATAGGGAATGAAATAATCACAAACCTTGCAGGAAATTGGTCAAGAAACACAAGGAGGGTGACATCAATTTCCTGTGACTAGCTTAGCTTCTGTACCTTACCAGACGTGAGGCGGAAGATGGCTCCATAGGAGCTAGTTACTTGCTTCTCCTAACCAAGAAGTGGTAAGACCAGGGATGGAACTAGGGAGAGAGGGATGAGGCATTTGTCTTTGGCATAAGAGTTCTGAGTAAGACAGAACTCTGTAGTCAAGAGAAATGCTCTTTTAATGCAATATTCTGAAATGATCAAATCAAGAAACTGAAAAACAACCTATTTTTGTCAATAAAGTTTAACTGGAAGGGACCCCTCCAATTCTGAGAGGCAACTTCTAGAAGGCAAGCAGCAGGGAGTTCTATAGGCCAGCTAACCTTTTTGTGATTCTCCTTAAATCCCACCAAGAAGCACTATCCAAATGACCCTGGTGCAGTGGAAAAGGAAACCGACCTGGAAAGCCAAAGATCCTCATTCTAGTCTTGACACTGCCACCGTCCCTGTATGAGATTTACAGTTTCTATTCATCCATGAAATTAAAAGTTTGAGCTTCATCATCTTCAAAGATTTTTTTTTAGTGTCTAAAATCCTACAAAATGGCAGGGCGTGGTGGCACACGCCTGTAATCTCAGCAATTTACGAGACTGAAGAGGGATAATAGCTTGAGCCCAGGAATTCAAGACACACTTAGGCAACATTATGAGACCTCGTCTCTACAAACAAAATAAAAAAATTAGCCAAGTGGGGTGGCATTCTCTTGTAGTCCCACCTATTTGGGAGACTGAGGCTGAAGAATCAGCTGAGCACTGGAGGTCGAGGCTGTGGTGACCCATGATCTTGCTGCTGCACTCCCATCTGGATGATAGAGTGAGACCTCAAATCAAAATAAATAAGTAAAATACAATAAAATAAAATATTCTACAAAATGAGTTGGCCAAACTTTCTGTGGGCATTTAGTCATGTGTGCTATTTGTCTTGTTCTCTTAATCCTTGCAATCACATGTTCCTTTCTTTCAACCAATTTCTTTCAGTTCTTAGCTTAAACTCTGTGAAAATTGAATTCTGATACTAGTGTAGTTAAAGCATACCCTGCGCCAGCCTTCAAATCTCATATAGTACTGACTCATTAGCACCTCCCCGCAATACCCTCTTCTCCCCTTTTTGTGCAGAGAATCATGGTACATGCCAGAGTCTTTCTGATTCGGTTATCTAATTATGCAAGTCTTTTTATATACTATTCATACATCTTTCAGAGTAATGACAACTTGATATGGAGGCTCAGTCTTATTCCTCTCTGAAGGTGGGACTAAAGCGAATGGGTACATATCAGAAAGATTTACAGGAATTCAAAGGGAAAATGTGGGAAGAAATTGCTCAAGTGGGTGAGACACCGCTTCAGACACTGAGTGAGACATTGCTTAACTTAAATGAGTGATCCACACTTGGACTTCTACGAATTAATGTTAATTCACCACTATTCTAACCATATATTAAGAAATGTATTTAACTAGAACAAAAACAGAGTAGACTGAATTCCTTTTCCTTGAGCATATCACTTTTTCTACACCAATAAGTGTATTTCTTCCTCAAATATCTAATGAATTTGACACTTATTAGACATGAATCTGAGCCCATATCTTTGTCTGTCTCCCACCTGTGCTAGTCTAAACTCCCTCTCCCATCCCATCACACCACACACACACACACACACACACACACACACACACACACACTCACACACACACGCGCGCACACAAAGGCAATCACTTACTTTACATAAGCTTTTGAGCTAACTGGCAGCAATCACAAGTTTTTACACTTATTCCTGCCACCGACGAAATTTTCCACTCACTGCCCCATTTGGGCTCTGTTTGTCCACTCAGGAAACAACATGCCAATCTGAGACTGATGGCCAGGAAGGCACATACTTTGTACTAAACTCATTGCTAATCAACCAACAGCCACTCTGTCTAGCACCATTCATCATTAGCTCAGGAAATATCTCTTCCTTTCCACTCAAAATGATACCTTCTGGGTCATTAGTCTTCAGGCAATGTTCTGTCCCAAGCTAACCTCTTCCAGACAGATGTAGAGCCTGGCATCTTTTCTTTCTATGTTCACTCCCTCATCTTCTGCCTGCACCTTGGTCTTTCATCTTTGTACAATTCCTCCAGGCAGTTGATCTTCTCAAAGATGCTAGAATCATAAAATACTCAAGAAATTGTCCTGAAGAGCACGAATGATCAGTGGACCCACTTGACATAATATGCCACAGGTTCTCTGGGACTCTTTTGTTCTTGTCGTTGAAGGCTGTCTTTTCTTTGAATAAAACTTGATTATCAAATTATTCTTAAGGGCTATTTTCTCACCAGAGAATGCTTTCCAAAGCAGGAATGGCTTTTATTATCTATAAAGATGGGTTTTTATTATTTTTTAAGTATAAAAAACAGTGTAAATTCTCATTGTGTTTGTAAAGCAACATTATAAAACTATAATAATTTATTTTAAAAATAACTATTTATACCCTCAGTATCCGGATACGGGAATAATTTTACTAAGTATTCTTTTCCAATCTGGGTCTCTATGTCTATGACTATTTTTATTTTTTAAATTATTATTATTTTTAATAAGATTACTTTTTTGGTCCTTAAAATTATTAAAGTTAGGATATTATGTATTTTTTCTTTTTTTAATTTTTTTTATTTTAAAGATGTGGGGTACAATTCAGGGTTAGGCATACAAATGTTCATTATGCAGGTACCCTTGTTGATGAGGTGTGCCCCCCTTCCCCAGGCAGATTCCCACTACTGCCAATCCTGCTTCCCTGTCCCCCTCCTGGCAGTTTCTCACTACTGCCAATCATTCTATTACAGTATTATGACAATTGTTCAAGGTCCGCTTATGAGTGAGACTATGTGATACTCAGTTCTTTGTTTCTGTGAAAGATCACTCAGTATTATAGACTCTAAAGCCATCTAGGTTGCTGTGAAGTTCATGATTTTGTTCTTCTTTATGGCTGCATAATATTCCATTGTGGATAGGCACCACATTTTTTTAATCCAGTTCTTTTTTGATGGGCAGCACAGTTGGTTCCATGTTCTTGCTACTGTGAACAATGCTGCAGTAAACATACGTGTGCAGATATCTTTTTTATAGAGTGATTTGAGTTCCTCCGGGTGTATTCCCAGTAGGGGGATTTCTATGCCCATTTTTAAAGTTGCAATATTTGTTATGGGCAAGTTTTTCTTACCTTCTGTCACAGGATTTCTCTTTAAGAAGCCTCTAAAGGAACCATTTTTAATGACAGCTTAAAAACACTCTGGATGACTAGTCTGTGATAGTCACGCTCCATGTTATCCTTGTGTTGATGAAACTTCTATGGGGGATGTGGACTTAACTTCCATTTTAACTTACTGTCTCCTCTATCTATGCCTACTGCAGAGACTTTTTTTTTAATTCTTTGAAGTTCGGGTTTCATGATAATCATGTGACTCTTTTCCCCCTTGTGTTCTCTCCACTTTTTCTTTCTTTCTTTCTTTCTTTCTTTTTTTTTGGCCTGTAATACAAAGATAAGACTGGAACAGCCATACCACAATCACAAACCTACAAACCTGAGGATGCTGTAAACACCCTAGGGATGGTAAAGGAGGATGACAGAGAGAGCTGAGATTGTTGGGACATCACGTCGGTCCTGAACCACTTAGCTCCAGATTTTATATAATGAAGACAAATCTCTTCTAGTTTAAAACACTGTGTTTACATTTTTCCGTTATTTGCAACTTATTCTTTAATGGCACAGTTGATAAGTCATATGATTCCTGTTGACATACCTGCAGGAGTCAAATCACCAAAGAATTAAACTGTGACACTGCCATGCCACTAACAATGGTCTTAGTAATGATGTAGTATCAGCTCTCATGGGACTCTCGCTATGCCCGTTGGCTCTCCTCCTGAGATTCAGGAGGAAGACACTGAGATTGGAAATGCTTGTGCAAATTCTTCACTTCTGATGGCTCTCAATCAGGTAAGCATTCTTAATGCCTTCTCCTTCTTACTGTCCCAAACCCACACTTGTTAAAATCAAGGTAGATGTAGTCAGGTGAGGGCAGTGGAGAGCAATTGTTGGGATCATCTGATATTTTTTTCTTATGTATGTATTTATTAAGAAAATGTGGAGTGCCGACTGAGAGTTGGAATCTGGGTTAGGCACTGGGGCATCCAGATAGTGGACTAAGGAAATGTCTTAGTTGCAAATGAGTTGAGTCACTGGAGAATGTAAGAGAGGGTACACCATCACTGAGACACCTGGGGAGGAGGAACAAAAAAAATGGAGATCCTTAATATGCAGTTGCTAAGGAAACAGAGAAGGATGGTTGTGGGTCCGTAGTCTAAGGTAGATTAACGGAAAGAGCAAAGGATGATGGGGAATACAATGGGCTCCTTTGGTTCTGTTACTTGAAAAATAAAAGTCATTTAAGTTTGCATCGCATACATGACAGTACACCTGTAGTAATTGTACAGCTCTGTAAATTTTCACAAACTGAGTCCATTTGTATAGCCAGATCCCAGATTAGGAAAGAGAATATGACAAACACCTCACATGTCCCCACCCCCCCGCCCACTTCCCCGTCTCATCACAATCCCCCAGGGATAACAACTCTCTTCCTTTTTAACACCATAGATTAATTTTGCCCACTTGGTTACTTTATATTTATAGGACCATCTGGTGTGTACTCTTCTGTGCCTAGTTCCTTTAGTTCAACTTTATATTAGTGATTCAACGTTAGTATGTTATACATAAAATTATCATTTATTCCCATCGCTTTGTAGTTTTCTATTGTATTGCTGTTCTTCGATTTCTTTATTCACTCTACTTTTGATGGGTATTTGGGCAGTTTCCAGCTAGGTTTATTGCAAAAATGTGTTTTAAAAAAATGTGCACATATGTGACCATTTCTTTGGGTATATATACCTAGGAGAAAATTTTCTAGGCCATAACATAGTTGTATATTTAGTTTTAGAGGAAACTGCCAAACATTTTTCCCAATGTTATTCTGCAAGTTTGTATTTTCAACAGCAGTGTATAAGCTAGGCATTGGGTTAGATAGTTGTCTCATATTCTTGCCAATACCAAGTAGTTTCTATCATTTTCAATTTAGCCACTATGGTGTGTATATAACAGTAACTCATTGTGTGTGTGTGTGTGTGTGTGTGTGTTTAAGCTAAAGTACTTAATTAAAACATAATTTAAATATAGTGAAATTGCAAAATTCTCAAGCTCAATGAATTTTGACAAATGTATGCATGTAGCCATCACTCACACAATTATATATGGTATTTTTTTCCATCACTACAAAGCAGTCCTTTGTACTACATTTCAGTCATTCACCATCCTCTCCTGAGGCAGTCTTATAATTTCTAACAAGATGGATTTAGTTTTGCCTGTCCTTGAACCTCTTACAAATGGAAACATATAGTATACTCTTGGATCTAGCTTCTTTAGTTCAGCCAATTACCATTCCTCCATGTTGTTGGTATGTTATAATTTGTTTTTATCTCATTGTTGGACACTTTTTAAAAGAGAAAGGCCAGGCCCACCCAGTCAAAACCTCCTCTGTCTCCTAGGGATCCGGGAATCTGTCCCACTTCCAACAGTAGTCTTATAGAATCATAATCTGTTGGCATCAACGTGGGGTCTGACTTACTGTTGCCTGGCTTTTAAAGTTGTTTCTCTCTAGAGCAATCTTATTTTGGTGGAAGTAGCTTGACATGATTCATTAATATCAAAATGTTTATTCTATTCTATGATTCTTGGCTTCTATTTTTCACAATTTTGTCTTTTACATACATTTCAGTCTCTTTCTACTGCTGAATTTGTAAATCAAAGCATATAACTTAAGTGAGAATACCCATTGAAAATTACGAGTGCTTCATAAGGC
This sequence comes from Tarsius wallacei, assembly GCA_963574415.1. Lineage (NCBI taxonomy): Eukaryota > Metazoa > Chordata > Mammalia > Primates > Tarsiidae > Tarsius > Tarsius wallacei. Next base: position 915 of record CAUYQG010239669.1, on the reverse strand, counting down.
CTACAGAAATTGGACCCAAGTATAGTTTATGTCTCCAGAATTACAGCTATTCTCAGTCTCTCAACTCATGTGGACATCCCAATAGGTCATAACACAGCACCCCAGTCAAACTAATGCTCTTTATTTTTAGTGAGAAGCTTAGGGCTCATTAATAAAGTATATATTTTATTCTACATATTTAAGGCATTTATTATATGTACTAATATAATACAATGCTGTAGCTTACCTGGAATTATCTCTTATGTGACCCCATTTTGGCATGCACAACTGGTTAAATGGCTCTTTTCTATCACTAACAACAGAAGTAACTTTCATGCATAAAGGCACAAAGTATCTTCCAAAATACTTTTATGTAGGTTAATGGCTTGATATTTGTTTTCTGGGTTTTTTTGTTTTTGTTTTTTGTAGTTTCTCTTCTTGCTACAGTTTTCTGTGTCCTGTTGTTCTTTTTTCCTCCCTTTTAAATTTTTCTTCTCCTTATTCTCTTTTATTTCCAACCCACAGTGGTGGGCATTACATGTTTCTGAGGCAGGAGAGTACACTTACACTTTTTGCTCACTATGGATAGAGTTGCTCGTGGAGATTTGAGTTACCTGAAGTCATTTTTCTCACTTCTTTCTGTGGTGGTTTAGAGTCCCAGAGTCTGGCCCCTCTAGTGGCTGCCATCTGATTTCTTTTTTTTTTTTCTTATTTCTTTTTTATTTTTTTATTTTTTTACATTTTTTATTTTTTATTGTGATATTGAGGGGTACATTTAAGGGTTAGGTACACAAGTATGTCTCATTCAGGCACCCTTGTTTGTAAGAAGTGTCCCCCCATCCCTAGACAGGTATTTACTGCCATTAATTGCTTCCCCTATCCCTCCCACCCCCCCATCGTTTCCCACCACTGTCAGTCATTTTCTTGTGGTAATAC
>CAUYQG010239668.1:0-28010 GCA_963574415.1 Tarsius wallacei | reverse complement strand
ATAATGTTATTTTCATAAAATACACAGTTAATGACATAATCAAGTATAGAATATATGCTTTCAGACCCACAAGTAGAGTATTCTTTCTAATGTATTCATAAATTTGCTGTCTCCTTCTTTTATAGATTTTCTCCATATATGTTGATTTTCTAAAATAACATTGGTGGAAAACAATGGAAAACTTCCCACAAAATATATTCATATGTGAATATATTCATATTTGAATATATCAGATCATTTCTTTTATTTATGTTTTTGCTTCTCTGTCTCTTTATTTTTCAGTTAATTTAGCTTTAGATCAAAGCCATAAATAGTAGGACCCCAAACAATGAAAAATCTTACAAGAAAACTTAGCGAACACTCTCCTGGACATCAGGCTGGACAACAAATTCATGACAAAGTTCACAGAATCAAATGCAGCAAAAAGTATAATTGACAAGTGGGACCTTATAAAGTTAAAAAGCTTCTGCACAGCAATAGAAACTATCAATGGAGTAAAAAGACAACCTAAAGTATAGAAGAAAATATTCACAAATTATGCATCTGATAAAGACCTACCATCTAGAATTTATAAGGAACTCAAACAAATTAACAAATTAACAGTAAAAAGTAGGCAAAGACCATAAACAGACACTTCTCAAAGGAAGACATACAAGTGACCAATAAACATATAAAAAATGCTCAACATCACTAATCATCAGAAAAATGCAAATCAAAACTACAATAAGATATCATCTCCCACCAGTCACAATGACTGTTCTTGAAAAATAAATTTTTTTTAAAAATCAACAGATGCTGGAAAGTTTGCAGAGAAAACCAGAATGTCTGTATACTGTTGGGGGAATGGAAACTAGTTCAGCCCCTGTGGAAAGCAATTGGAGATTTCCCAAAGAACTACAAATAGATTTACCACTTGACTCAGCAATCCCACTACTGGATATATATGCAAATAAAAACAAATAATTTTATCATATGTTTATTGCAGCAATATTCAAATATTCATCATAATAGCAAAAAACATGGAACCAACCCAGGTACCCATCAATGGTGGATCATATCATTTCTGTAAACATGAGGTGTTAAATGCAGTAGTTAATAGTTTTCTTCACTTTTTAATATTGTTTTCTTCGCTCAAAATTTAAAATTTGACAACAAATTACTATTATCGATAATATCTCAATAATATAATTTGTGGGAATTATAATCACATAATTATGATCATGTAAGTAACACAGCCAGATCTGTATTAACTCAAAGCTGGTAGAATGAGTTGTCTTGTTTCAATTAGATTTTATCATGTTTTTTCACAGTGTGAAACTAAGCAATTTATTCATTTATTTTTTTTCTTTAAAAAATAGGGCTCTAATATCAGAATGATGGAAAAGGTGCAAAAGTGCTAGAAAATAGGACAGGTATGGTGGCTCGTGCCTGTAATCCCATCATTGAGAAGCCAAGTCCAGAGGATTGCTTAAGGATAAAAGTTCAAGAACAGACCGGGCAACAATGTGATGCCCTATTTCCACTAAGAAAATTTTAAAAATTAGCCAAGTGTGGTGGTGCACACCTGAAGTCTCAGCTACTTGGGGAGCTGAGGTAGGAGAATTGTTTGAGCCTGGAAGTTCAAGGCTGCAGTGAGCTATGATCACACCACTACTTCAGCTTGTTGCTACTGAGTGAAACCCTGTCTCTGAAAAAATAAAAAACAAAAAATTAGTTCTAATCCATTGCAATGTTAGACGTTCTTTAATGTATAAATGCTATTATACTCTCTAGCAGTATGAAAATGATCCTTACCACATACCTTGTGTGCTTTCTCTTCAAGCAGTCAGAGATAGTGAATGCAAGAAATGGTTATCATAGGTTACAGGAAAAGATATGTATACAATAATGGTGATCTTATAATGAGTTTTTCATTTAATTTGGTTCCCTTTGTTAGGGACATAAATATAAGATGTTAAAGTGGTCACAGATTCAGAATTTGCTAAACTTAAGTTAGCACTTATATACTGGCATCAAACTTAATAAGTAAGAAAATTGATAGTACCTTTAAAGTGTCTATTAATAGTGATATTTTGAAGTGGTAGATATTTTACCCAATGAACCTGAAAAGCCTATAACTCAATTGCAGTGACTATCAAAAATATTTTGAATGACTCAGAAACTGATAATCCAGAAAATTTATCTTATGCTTACCCTTAAGAATCATGTAGAAAAAAAAAAGAAACATAGTGTATTGCAAAGAGTACAGACTACAGAGTAATAGACACTGATGAGGTACTGATTCAAAATTCACTCTAACCATGCATATACTAGGTTTTCAAAAAAATTTCCCAGAGATGAGAAAACCAATCAAACATGTGCATGGAATGTTGCATTATTGCAATATTTAATGCTCTAAAATACCCTGTGAGGCTGGTAATATTATTTACATTTTTTTTAAGTCACCATTAAGTTTAAAAGGAAATGTAATAAAATTTAATTGAAGGAGTTGGGGAAGAAATGTTCAGAACCTATCATCCCCCCCCAAAAAAAAATTTATTGTGCTTGTCTTTACAAAAGAGGGGCAATACTATCTAACTCTAAATATCATCACGGGACTAACCCCCCAAAAATGCAAGTGATAAATGTTAATATCCTTCTCTTTGTCAATCCACATTCAAATCTACTTACCCTGAAAAAATGTACACTTCAGTAATCACTTGATATATCAAATGAAGAGTTTTTCTGCCTCTGAGGTCAGGTGTGTGGACTGAAGAGGCAAGTAAGAATAGCATGTCAGAAATTGTCAAGATATTAAGGTAAGAGGGAACAAAACAAAGAAATGCTTTATAGTAGCCATGACTCCTAATAGGGTTGGAAAATTTGTATTGAGAAGCTAAATCTCAGAGGTTTGAGACAGTCTCTTGGACAGAAAGCAACAAAAGTAGTTAAACTTTTATCTGATATGCTTCTCTTCTGTTTCTTATGTGCCTATTGTGTGGGAAATATTTTTTACAAAGAGCAAAAAGAAAAGCCCATTTGCTAAAAATTTATGTTATAATCATGAAGCCAAAAGTAAGTCAAGATGAATCTATGAGGAACCACTTGAGGTCCAATTCTGGCTATGATGAAAAAGCTTATATTGGATATACACCCCCGCTAAGTGTAAACATGCCCACAATATATAAGACAACTCTTCTCAGGCATTTCATGTCAGACTGAACAGAACAAAGACCCTCGAGAGACAAAAAGAGCAAACATTCATTCTATTTTTCTAACTGGGGTTAGCATTTCTGCAACAGAAGGGAGGTGGAACCCAAGAAGAATCATGATCTCCTTGTACGAGGGAAGAAAATAACGACCCTGCTGGAGTTTGTGAGTAGGGTATTAGATAAGGTATTAGAAAAGGGAAAGTTCGCAAAGTTGAGGAGCATGAAAGACTTCCCAAGGGTTAGCAATACGCTTTCTGCCAGTGTTTGGGTGGCAAATATGTAAGTCAAAAACTCTTTTTTAACTAACTGAAAAAAAGATATCAAAGGTCTCACCATGCTAGGAGATACCGGATTCCCCACCTTGCAAAAGTAAAGAGACCCCTATGAATATCTGTTACATTCAGGTGAGACCTCAAAAGGTTAAAACTTAGAAGCTAGGACCATATCCTAGAGTATAGAACACACTAGTAATAAGGAAAATAGGAAAATATACTTGTTCTTATAAAGAGTAAAATTGTTTGCCATGGTAAAAGAAAAAAAAAGTCTCCTGGGATGTTAATTTCTTTTCAGAATAAAATTCAAAAACTTTTAAAGGAACATGACATAATTCAGAAACCTATAACATAACACTGACAAAAGTCATTATATAATAATTACTGCATATGAGGAAAAGTAGAGAAAAGTTATCCAAAATCAGGAAAAAAAGGAATCAATAAAAACAGGCCATGGAAAAAGTCATTGAAACAGTAAATGGAAATAGGTTTAAAGACTTAATAAAAAGTTACTAATTATGTTTAAGCCATGAAATTTTTTTCCATGTATTTTTGTGTTTATAAATAAGTGAAAGTTGAGAAAGTTATTGTCAGTAGGCTGGCATTAAAAGGCACAATAGGGTAGGCTCAGTGGCTCAACCTGGAATCCCAGCACTTTGGGAGGCCAAGTCAAGTGGATTGCTTGAGTCTGAGGGTTGGACACCAGCCTGAGCAACTTGGTAAGACCTCGTCTCCACAATAAATCAAAAATAAAATAAAATATATTAGCCGGGAATATTAGTTCTTCAGCACAATAGTTCTTCAGTTTCTTATTTTATGTAAAATAAAATGCAAGTAAAAATTTGAATCTACAGAAGCAAAGATGTTGTAAATATTATATATTTTGTGGTTATGTGTTATCTTAATTAACTAAAAGTTAGCTGTTTAAATTAAAAAAAAAAATTGCTATGACCTCCATGTGTGTGTTCTTCCAAAACTCATATGCTGAAATCTAATCTTCAGTGCAATAGTATTAAGAGGTGGCACTTTTAGTACATGATTAGGTCACCAGGGTAGGGCCCTCATAATTGGGATGAGTGCCTTATAAAGGAGGCTGGAGAGGGCTTCTTTGCCTCTTCTGTCTTGTGAGGATAAATGGGAAGGTGCCATCCAAGACAGTCTTTCACAGGACACCATATCTGCCAGTGCCTTGATCCTAGACTTCCAAGCCTCTAGAACAGTGAGAAATAAATATTTGTTTTTTATATGCTGATCCTGTTCATAGTATTTTGTTATAAAAGTCTGATTGGGCTAAGACAATAACACATTATGGAATGTATAACACATGTGATAATGTGACAGCAATAACACAAAGGGAATGTGACTAACAGAATTGCCCTGCTATAAGGTTTGTGAATTTTAAAATAATATTACAATACAGATTGCAAGAAAACGATCATACGTTAAGGTAGCATGTGCCAAGAATAATCACACACACTCTCTCACACACAGAGAGCTATAGGTTAAAAAGAAACAAAAGCAGGAGAATAAAAATGGAGTACTAAATATAACATATGGAAACAAGGTTTATTGCAGATATGTAAAGATCAAACAACATTCAAATGTCAACCAATTTATTTCACAACTTTAACAAAATAAAGGAGAAAAACCATATGATCAATTAAATACGTATAGAAAGAGCGTCTGACATTTTACACACCTTTGTTTTTAAATTTTGAGCAAATTAGAAATAAAAGAAACCTTCAAGTTGAAAAAGTGCAATAAAGAAACATAGAGCTGACAGCATACTTAATGGTGAAAAGTTAAGAATGAAAAAATGCAATAACTTCTGCTTTTACCTCATCTAATAAATATTGCCCTGGACGTCCTAACCAGGGAAATACAGTAAGATAAAGAAATGGAGGACAAGTAAATTTGAAAGAAGGAAATAAAATAGTCTTTATAGCAGATGGCACAATTGTCTACATAGGATAGTTTAAGAAATATACAGAATAGCTACCAAAACAATAGGTAAATTTATCAAGATTGTAATGTATAGATTCAAAGTTTTCAAAACATATTTTTACATATTATCATCAAAAAATTGGATAATAAAATATTAAATGCAAACTCCCAATCAAAACAGCATGAGCAATTTAGGAATAATGTAAATAGGATTTCTATCTAAAACTTACAAATTAACTCACAGAGAAATTTTTTTAAAAACTAAATAAATGGAAAGACGCACCTTATTCATTGATTAGAAGACTCAGCATTATTAAAACATCTGTTCTCCCAAAATTAATTTTTATATTCAATTCATTTCAAATTAAACTTATGAAAGGTGTTTTGTAGAAATAGACATACATATTCTACAAATTAATATAAAAATGCAAAAAAACACAAAATGTCTATGGATTCTTTAAAATATAAAGAGTTGGAGAATTTTATTTTATTTCAAGACTCAATGTAAAACTGCACGCATCAAACAAGTATTGTATTGGTTTAAAAATAGGTAACTAGATCAAAAGGGCAATGGTAAATTCAGAAATACACTCACACACATATTGTCAAATTATTTTTCTCAGATGCCAAGGCAATACACTGAAAGTGGAAAATATTTTCAATAAAGCTGAAATAAATATCCGAAAAGAAATAAATTTTGTCTACTTCCTCATACCAAATCCAAGAATTTATTTAAGACAAATAAGAAAAAGGAACATAAAGCTAAATCTATATCTTCCGGAAGAAAACTAAGGAACTTATCCTTGCAACCTTGAAGTAGACAAATATTTCTTAAATAGGTGACGAAATGTGTCTGGGAAATGCTGAATTGCATTCTATCACTATTAAAACTTTTTTAAATAAAATATGAACATTCATAAAATAGATAAAAATGATGGTCCACAAAATGAGAGAAAATGTTTTTGATATGTACATCTGAAAAGGACCTTAATCTAGATTATCTAACAAAAATTTGTACAAGTCAATAATAAAAAGACAATTCAATTAGAAAACAGGTAAAGATGCCATGCAGAAAAAGAAAACAGGTAACTTGGGCAGACACTTTGCCAAAGAAGATATATAAAAGGCCAGTGAGGACTGGAAGACGTGTTCAACATCAATTCCAAAGATATGCAAAATTAAAACTACAATGAGATACTACTTCACAATAACAGCTAAAATCCAAAAGATTTTTTAAACCAATACCAAAGCTGTTAAGGAGCTAAAGCGAATAGCACACATTCCTGAAAGGTGTTTAAAAGTATACAAAAACTTTAGAAAATAGTTTGTAGCTGTTGTCATACATGTATCCCATGATCCAGCAATTTACTTTTTTAGATAGTTATCCAACAGACATAAAAATAGATGTCCGTAAAAATACATATCCACAAATCTCTATCTCAGCTTCATTCATAATAGCTGCAAACTAGAAATCCTCCAAATGTCAATCAATATCATGAATACTCAATTTGTGATATGTTCACACCGTTAAATACTGCACAGACCAAAAAATAAGCTACTGATATATGCAACAACATGTACAAATCTCAACATATTAGGCTCAGCAAAGGGAACTAGATATAAAACATCATGTAATCAATCACTGCATTGTAACAGAGTTCAGTAACATGCAAATCCAACATATGGTGATAGAAATCAGATCAGTGGCTGTCTTGGTGTGGGGATTAAGACTGGGAGGAGCAAAAAAAGATTATTTTTTTTTTGAGCGGGAGTCTTGTTCTGTCACCTAGGCTGGAGTGCAGTGTCATGCTCATGGCCACTGCTTCCCTGGCCTACTGGGCTCAGGTGATCCTTCCACCCCAGCTTTCCACGTAGCTGGAACCACAGGCATGTGCCACCATGCCCAGCTGATTTTTTGATTTATTGTAGAGACAAGGTCTTGCCATGTTGCCCAGGCTGGTCTCGAACGCCGTGGGCTCAGGCAATCCTCTTATCTCTGCCTCCCACAGTGCTGGGATTGCAGAAGTGAGCCACCAAGCCCGGCACACAAAAGATTTCTAAGGAAATAAATGCAAATGTAGTGTATCTTCATTGAGGCATAGTTACATGTATCTGCACTTTTGTAAAAAATCGTAATTTTATACTTAATAGTTGTACATTTCTCTTATGTAAATTTTTTATCATGATTTTTAAAAATTAAGGTGCTGAAATACCAAACTATGTGATAAGTACTGTAAGGGAAGTAGGAATTCAATAGTAAATGCTAATATATTCAAGAATGACTTAACTAGAGAAAGAAATTATGTTATTCAAGCATGTCTGTAAGACCCTCAAATTTTGAAGATCCACACTAGGGGAAAGAGAAGGTTACAAAGAAAGTAAAGATTGATACCCAACCCTCATTTCTACCACAGTAGCTTATTTTTTTTTTTTTTTTTTTGAGTTGGAGTCTCACTCTGTCGCCCAGACTGGAGTGCAGTGGCCGCTCCAGGCCACTGCAGCCTCGACCTGCTGGGCTTTGGCGATCCTTCCGCCTCAGCCTTCCAAGTAGCTGGAACTACAGGCGCATGCTACCACGCCCGGCTAATTTTTTTGATTTATTGTGGAGATGAGGTCTCGCCAAGTTGCCCAGGCAGGTCGCGAACCCGCGGGCACAGGCAATTCACTCACCTCGGCCTCCCAAAGTGTGTGATTACAGGCTTATATTTTATGTATGTGTTTATTTTCCTAAAAATGCATTACCCCATGAAAAGAAAAGAAAATCTAGTAGAATAAAAATGATTTGAAATTTGTTCAAGGAACTTCTGCCTTTTGCAGAGATTTTTACGTTGCAGCATTGAGGGTGACCACCTGCAGCCACATCTTCACCCTGTTGCTGAGTTGTTCCCTCCAGAAAAGATTTTGCTTCTCAACCCCGAACTAGACTATCTTAGGGTAAGTCAGCAATACATTTAATCAAAATACTCCTGCTGTTTAGGCATATGTAGAATGCTACAACAATATGTGTTTTAGCGGTACAGTTGACCTTTTATCTAAATTTCCTGACTTAGCAGCCTTGTCAGTCTCTGGAATTTAATCTGCTAAACTAGATCCCAGTTAGACATTGCAATTACTCTGTGGTAGAGCAAATTAGAGGCCCTGATATGTAACCCCTTCCATCACATGCACCTTTCCCATAACTCAATATTGGGCTTGGCCACATGACTAGCTTTGATCAATGAAATGTAGTAGAAGAGGCAATATAATACCTTTGAGCCTTAGTCTTTTTTTTTTTTAAAGATGTGGGGGTACTGTTCAGGATTAGGTATATAAGCAGTCACTATACAGTTAAAGTTTGGGCCTTCGTCTTAAAAAGCCTTGCAGGTTTCTGCTTGACTTTATGCAACTCTCTTATTACCATGAGAATAAACCCTAACTATGAAGTTAATCCCATGTGAAGAATAAGAGGCATACGGAGCGAAGTTGCCAAGCAAAGACCAGCCAGATGAGATCTCCTCTAGCCTCCACAGCCTAAAGCAGAGTCATGATAATAAAGTATTGTCATTTGAAATCACTTAGTTTTAGAGTAGCTTGTTATGCAGTAGTATCATGGCAATAGTTAATGAAAGATCCTTCCTCAGAATGATGCATACGGCACTTACGCCCGTCTGCTGGTAAAATAGAAATATACATCCTTTCTCTCCCATTCCATAAGCTTAACTCAGAGACAGAAGGATGATATATGATCCAGAAAACTGGGCAACCATAACTCTGAGCTCTGTTTGTTTTAAAGAGACAGGAGTTCAGATACACATGAATTCCATTCTCAATACGTCATCAGTATAATTTTTGTGAAACGACTGACCCCCATTTCATCACAAAATCATCTCTATTTTATTCTAAAATTGCCCACTTCCTGGATTCTCACTTGTAAGATCTTGTCTTCTCCCATTAAATTCTTTGGCAATAAACCCCTGACCCAAATGAATTCTTCAAGTTATTTGAAAATGTTGTATTGAATTTTTCACAACTTCTTAGCAGTCCTCACTATGAATTGTGTTAGCTCTGATCTCAGCAGTATGATCTCCTATTTTCCTACCAGTTTTATGAATGAGGTGCTAGGAACTTCATTTATGGAGGCACCTTTATAATGGCAACCTGAGCCTGGAATAATGAGTCCTGTTCCAGTTATCTTTCACTTTGTAGCAAACCATGCCAAATACAGTAAAATAAAACAAAAATCATTTTATTAAGTTCAAGGATTCTATGGGTCAGGAATTTAAATAAGGCATAGAAGAGATTTCTTGTTTCTCTTCACAGCATCTATGGCTTTGGCCAGAAAAATTCAGATGACTTGAACTGACTCATACGAGCTCAGCATTACATCTCTCAGGTGTCTTCTTCACTCTCTTACCTGAAACTTGAACTGTGGATGAAAGTTGGGACCAAATGATTCAGCTTGGATTATCCAACAGAGTTCCTATATTTGTGTTTCCATGTGAGTAGTGGTTCTTCACAACATAGCAGTCTCAGGGTAGTCCGCCTTCTTATATAATGTTCAGGATGCAAGGGTGAGTATTTCAACAGCAGAAGGCAGAACTTCAGAACTTTTATGACCTGGACTCCCACTGAACTCTACTGGTCAAGGTCAAAGTGGTCACAAGTATATCTTAATTCCAAGATAGAATCTATCACTTCAGGATCCCAGTTCAGAGCATTTGTGGCCATGTTTTTTTGTTTTTTGTTTTCTCTCTCTCTCTCTCTCTCTCTCTCTCTCTCTCTCTCTCTCTCTCTCCTTTATTTCAATAGCTTTAGGGAGTACAAACAATTTTTGGTTACACGAATGAGTTGTATTAGTGGCAAAGAAGTCTGGGATTGAAGTGTACCTTCCACTCTCACCTGTATACATTGTACTAGACAGGTGATTTTTCATCCCTACCCCATTTCCAACTGTATCGCCTCTGAGTTTTCAGTGTTCATTATGACATTCTATATGCATTTACAGTTCCTCAGTTTAGATCTCACTTATAAGTGAGAATATGTGGGGTTTGGTTTGGTTGTTCATTCCTACATTATTTTACTTACTGTGATGGTCTCCAATTCCATTCAAATTGCTGCAAAAGACATTATTTCATTCTTGTTTATTGTGACCATGTTTTTAAAACCCTACAGGCACTATCCAAATGGATAGGGAAAAAAAAGAGAAAAGAAATTCCATTGGATGAGTCAAGAATGGGCAAATTGCCTGACTTGGTGCAGTAATTCTATGGGTTTATATGTTCAACTTCAGTTCCTTCCCAACTGCAGACCTTTCTACTGCCCGGGTCTGGGAATAGCATATCAGTTTTCCTAGGAAAGAAATTTTATATAAAAGTATTGTACTTTCCAAGTACATTTATTTGGTTAAGGAGGGGAAATTTGACTAAAAATTGGCCAGTTTGTTTTTAACCCAATATCCAGTGATGTGCTATCTCAGGGTGATTGATACTGGCTTGTAAGAGTGGATTTTGTGACCTTTTCCCAACTCCATGTTCAATGATGCCATTTTGATAGCTTGAAATTGGCTATGGTGGAAGTGTTTACACATAGAAATTCAGAAATGCCACAAATCAAGGATTTTTTTTTCTTTTTCCATCAATGTACCACTGTCAAGATCCATCCCTCTTGAGGTGATTAAGGTCATAACAAGACTGAAGCTTTTGGAATTCAGTTATTATATAAACTAAAGAGAAGAAAAATTCTGTGTGCAGTGTGCAAGAGAAGAGAAATGAACAGATGCTGAAAGACAACTAAAGATAAGAGACTGAACAAAATATCCAAAAACATTGGGGAAAGGACAGTACCACTGACAGAAAGGGGACAAATAGGCAATTCTGGTTTAACAACCTTGACTAGGCCCTATCTCTCTCAACTCACCAAAATATCTCTGAAGAACAAATAAAAGATTAATGTCGCAAGTCTATGCTGGCAGAATTTTTTAAAAGTTGTGAGATGCCACTAGCTATAAGACCAAAGGAGCTCATTTTATTTCATTTTCTTCATAATATCTATCATTACCTGATATAATATCATGTATGTATTTCTTTATTTTATTGCTGTCTCTCATTAAAATAAGGGAAATTTTGTCAAACTTACTAAAATTTTTGACAGAAATTTTGTCAAACTTACTAAAATAACATAAGCACCTAGACCACATCTAGCATATAGTAGGTGCACATCTAGCATATAGTAAATATTAGTGGACTGAATGAATAAATGAGAAAAATTAGGTTTTGTACAGGTAAGATGTGGTAAGTGTTCTGCTACTCAATGGATCAATTACTACAGGAGAAGAAAGTTTGGTCATTGGTAAATAATTCAATTTTGATTTTTCTTACTTTAAAACATAGATAGGATAAATAGTCATAGAAATACACAAGATGATCGACACTGTGGCTTAGACTTCCAGGGATTACCTAGAGACAAGCACACAGATTGGCAGCATAAGTGATCATTATTGACTAAAAAGGAATCTTCACAAAAATTTTTGTTCATTGTTATTTTATTTGTTTCCTAATCCCTAAAAAAAACTTTGGAAGAGTTTTATTCATCCACGCCTAAGTTTTTAATCTTTCTTTTGTTTAATTAGTAGAGAAAAAAATATTTTGAGCATACACTGATATGAGAAAATAGCTATTAAGTAATTCACTGAAGGAAACTTAAAAACGAGGAAAAAGAGGAAGGATACAGATTCATGGAATGACTTGTTTTCAGTGAATTCTGGAGGAAAGATAATACAACAGAATGCCTGTATACCAAAAGTGATAAAGTCCTGTTGTAAAGTAGTATGGCTTTTCTTTAACCTCAAATGAGATTTTTAACATTCATTTGAGGCATAACTTCACTTCTTGACAAAGAAGTTATCAAAACCTAAGAAAAAGCAAAGTATCCAAATTTCCAAACAATACAGAATCAACAATATTTTGGTGTCTCCTGTCCTCACTTTTTACATCATCACCTCCACTGTGTATCTTTCAAGAAAAAAAATTTCTACCAAAAAAAAAAAAAAACACCCCAGATTAACCTTATTGACCCTGAGCTATGTTTTTGTTGTTGTTTGTTTGCTTTTAGTAAAGATATCAAATTTTTTTCCTAAACAAAAACTGCCTCAAGAAGAAGAGTTTAGAATAATATTTTTTATCTTGAATAGATGATTACTTTATATTGAAAACAAGAAAATTTTTCTGAGAAATGTGTAAGTTTTATTATTTATTGATGGAGTAGTGTTTTTCATATAAACCTAATAGAGATGGGGTTAAGATAAAGTATACCTGAGAGTTCATTATTTTCTCCTGCATTCACAATGGTGAAAAGTGAAAGGTAAGTTCCTATATGCTAAGTATTCTTTTTCTTTATCCTTGGTCAGTTGGTTTGGTCAGAATGAATGGGCATTACCAACTGTATCTAAAACAACTTCCTAGGTAGTTTCACATGTGATAGCTCACTCAGTCCTCATAATGAGCATCCAAAGTAATTAATTAGAGATCAGTTCAAAATAGGGATGTCTATTGATATATTGCATATGAAAAGAGATGGCAAAGACTCAGGAGCCCTGAAACTGAGTTGTACCACAAGCAGCTGCCTCTGCTTCTGCCACTGGGGAAGCATAAGCATATGGTAAAATGGACATAAAAGAACATGCCTTTTCTTGCTGGACTTTAAGTCCATGCTCCAGAATATTCGCTGGGGTGAGCTAAACTAGACCCACGTAAGGAAGGTCCTTTGCTTAGAGTAGAAGCAGGAAAAGAACAAGCAAGAAGGAAAACTTGTCAATAGGCCTGGATCATAGTGGCTTTATTATTCTCAGGCTTTGGGAGCTTAATCAGGACTCTGCTACATATTTAGAAAGGCATAAAAAAATGCAGAAGAGATAATGATGGTTGGGCTTCTATCCAGGAGGAATCTCTGGCTCGCCTCTTTATCCTCATAGAAGTGAGAAGAGCATCCACAAAGAAGGTAATGACTGTGTTATTTATTTGTTTGTTTGTTTGTTTGTTTGTTTTGAGGAAGCATGATGTATTGAGAGGAGAGAAAATCTCCCACAGTGGGAAGGAACCCGAGAGGGTTACCCAACTGTGTCATTTCTAAGAGAGATCACCTACCTCCAGCTTCATTAAAAAGAGTATTAGAAAAGTTACACTTCTATGTGAGCTGAATTTTAACTTTTTTATTAGCACAAAAAGGTATGTAAAATGAATTAAATTTATTTTAGCTAAATATTTTGGACCGTTTTTAATTTTTACTACAAAGCAACACAATCACAGCGTTGTTGAAACTAAAAAGAGAACATCTATGAATCCATTGGAAGGACACTGTGGTTTTATACATAGCCAAGAACCATGAAAAGAAGAAACTGGAATGCTTCTTAGTACCTCAGTACCACAAAATGTCCTTCCTGGACTGACTTTCCCATATGCACACTTTTACATTTTTACTCCAGTTACATGGCATTTATTATAGCATTCTAAACACATATTACACACTTCCAGTCACTGTACTAAATCTTGGCCTTTCCCAATCCCTATTCATCTTTCAAATATCAATACATAGGCTGCCACTTTTTCAGAAAGTTATTTGAGATGCTTCAACTCCTATGTTCTTTCTCTTGTCCAGTATATTTATGTGTATGCTTTTATTATACAATAATAAACACCAATATCAGCAAAAATGCATGCTGACCTATTATATGCCAGATACTATAATACACAACTCATTTAATCATCTTGTCTAACTCTTACATCTATGAGTCTCAATTACTATTGGTATTCCATGGATGTTAAATGACTATCCAAAGCTATGTAACTAAAGGTGATGAAATTTAGACTCCCAACCCAATTGTGTTGGGCTCCAGACTTTAGACTGCTAACTACTATACTAATTTTTCCTATGTATCACCGTATATTTATAATTTTCTGTTTCTTTTCCTACAGTCCCTAAATTGCAATGAACTTGAATTCATGAAATGTATCTTTAATATTAAAAATCTTAATATCATGAAAAATACCTTGCCCAATAGATGATCATTAATATGTGTGAAGTAAAGGAGTAGATGAGTAAATCATACTCTATGTATTGATTCTATTGTTTCTACTATTCCATTATTAAGTGCCAACGGAAGGTGGTGAGGACTAACGAGAAAAACTTCAGTAAAAGACAGCAAGAGCCATCATCGAGACTCATTTATGGTATACCAGCATTTAACACCCATCACTCTGTAACTGTATATTGGCACACTGGTACACTTAAGCAGCTCACAAATTGAAGTTGTGCTTACACATTCTCGCTCCCAATTCCTTCCCATCTTTTACTCACAATTGTTTAAGGTTGTTGAAGATCTAAAAATACATTATGAGACCTAGTAGAATGCAATGGACTCCACTATATACTGATTTTAAACTGAGACATAACTTAAAACAGGATCTTACTCAGAACTATTTTCGGAGTATCAGCAGAAAAAAAATCTCCAGTTAAAGGTTCTTTTTCAGAATTTATCATTATTTTATGACCATCTCATAGTTAATTAACCCAAGACTGATAGGAGGTCAGACTATCTGGATAGCACTTGAGTTATACAGCCCTTTAAGCACAGCAAGTGATACAAAACAATCATTAGTATATTTTAACCACTATGCAAGATGTTCCGATTCCACCACTAAAATTAGATAAGTATCACTCAAGTGTAAAAATTTGATGATTTTCTATATAATTTTGCAAATGTCACATATTTATATTCCAAATGTAGGCAGAATTGCGCTGAGAAATTGCGGGGACAATTCTTCTAAAGTTTCAAAATAGAATAAAGCAGAATCACTCAACAAGAGCCTGAAAAATTTGACCCAGTGGGTGATCTTAGATGTTATTTCATTCATTCAAGGATAGAGATGTGCCAGACATCTTCTAGGCACTAGAATATAGCGAAGAACAACTACTACAACAACAAAACACAAGCCCTTCAGAAACTTGGTTCCTTGTGAGGAAGATAAATATATGTGTGCATATATTAGACTAGCCTGCGTCCTTACACAGAAGACAGGGATTCAGAGTTGTCATATTTCTGTGTAAGGAATCAGGATAGTCTAATACATGCACACACATATTTATCTTTCTCACTAAGAAGCAAGTTTCTTGAGGGCTTGTATTTGGTGGTGTTTGTTATTGTTGTTGATGGCTATATTCTAGTGCCTAGATATCTGGTATACAGTAAGTTCTCTATAAATACATGACAGTAGACTTTCCTACCTTTCAGAAAATGTCAAAGTAAGAAATGGAAGTAAATTACAAGTTAAAATATTGTAATTATAAACTAAAAAAAAGTGAAGGCTGTGTCAGTGCTAACAATGAGGTACAAGGTTAAGAACCATAAGTAGAAGAAGGAGTAGAAGACAGTGGGAACTTGAAAGAAGACAAGGAATCAGAGTTGTCATGTACATTCTGTGTAAGAAATCAGAGTAGTCTAATATATTCTGGGGGCTGGCATCCTGACACTTGAAGATGTCTGAAGGTGACCAACATATGTGTCTGTTTCACTAGAGGCTATCTAAAGGCTTCAGCATCTGACCAAGTTGACAATGTAAGATGAATATTTGGATTCTGTCTTTTCAGTTGGACACTCTGATGACTTATTTTACTTTTTTGTAACTGTCAATTCCTAATTTATCTAATTGGAATTACAGTACATGGCCCATTAACCAGATAGACTATTCCTCAAAGCCTACTGCTTTCACTAAATACACTCTGGTATCCTTTAGTGTTTTCTAACCTGAAGCCTGAGTGATTTTTCAAACATAAATATTAGGGCATGCTTAAACTATTTTAGTAAAGTGTCTCTGTTCTTAGGTCAAAGATCAAAATCTTTAACCTGTCCTGTGCAGTCTGGCTTTTGTCTTTTTCTACACGTTCATCACATTGTTCTCTGTCTTGATGCAATCAAATTTCTTTCAGTTCCTTGAATTCTTCTTGTTTTAGGGCCTTTGCATATACTTCCTCTTTTATCTGGAGTGTTCTGTCAATATTCTTTATCTCAATTATGTCTAGTCATCTTTCAGATCTCTACTGAAATTTATTTCTATTATGAGAAAACTTCCTTCTGTTCTCAGTATAAGTGAAGTTTCCAAGCTGTTCTAAAATAACGTTCTTGCCAGTTAGGGCCTTTATTTCAATTTTAATCATTTGTTTCCTTCTGTAATTAGACTGTGAGCTTCATAGGAACAGGGGACTTTGCTAACTGATATATTCCTACCACCTAGCTCAATGCTTACCATAGTATGGAAACTAAATGAATATATTCATTCTATGCTATGGATTCTAGTGGTATGCTAATATTCTATTTGTAAAAAAAGATTCTGTACTTAAAATGATCTTAGTATTCATTATCTCAGCATGCTATTTATCATAAAGTTAAAAATTGTATATTTTCATAAATATATTTAAGAAAAACATGAGTACTCAAGTTATTTTTTTTACTCCCATAAACTTAATTAAAGATGGACTGAGTCTTCTTTTAGGTTACAACATCTTGATAATCCCCACATGAATCCATCAGTATTATTCTTTAATGACCTCCATTCACACAATCTGTCCCATAAGCACGTAGCCTGGGCCATAGGGAAGATAGGGTGAGTCACTTTAAATGGATTAGCACGAAATTAATTTCCATAGCTTGAAAATCACTGGTTAGTATTAAATAACATCACATTGTATAGAACATTATAATGATGTTGCTTCACTCTATAGAGAGATAATAGAATGACAGTACAGAAGACTAGGAAGAGCACAGGCCTGGACTTAGGCACATCTGAGGCACATCTTGCCCCTGACATTGACGAACATTATGACATAGGCAATCACTGTCCTATTCATAGACCTAACTTTTTTTTAACCTGTAACATGGGAATTATAAATACCTTCTTCACAGAATTGTGAAAAAGATTGAAAAAAAAGATCTAATGTTGAAATTGAAGTTTTTAGCAACGAAGAAAGTATACATGGAAGTTTTATTGATCTTGAATTAGCCAATGATTAGCTGTGGCCTTAGTTTAATCCCAGATCCTCAGTTTTCTCCCTTACTGATAATTTTTCAGTCTTCCATGTTTATTCCTTCAGCAATAAACCTTTGTTTTCTAGCTTAAATTGTCCACGATTTTTTGTTCATATTTAGCCAGTGGGTACTTTTCATTAAATATTCTTACATTTATCTCTCTTTGTAATTACAAGCAGTCTCTATGTCACATTCATACTAAAGAATGTAGACATGCCACATGTTTGTATTTGTTCAAACGTTAGTAAGCATTCTCATTCATTTGGAATTCAAATTTGAATAAATTAACTCATTTGGTGTCTGTCAGGTGACTGTGTTATCTTTTCTGTCTGGGGAGTTTTACAGTCTAAAGGGAGAGGAAACTATTTGTAAACCACAGTTCAATTTCTTAAATATATAAAGCAAAATACTTAATTGGTGTATCAAACAACAAAGGCTAGTCAGTTATTTATATGTCAATCTGACTTCTCTGTATTTCTTGTTACCAACTTACATAAAATCAGCAGTTTCTACGTGCTAAGTAAATAACTCCCAAAGACATGCCTTCCACTGTAAAAGAAGATCTCTTTTTCAACCTAGACTTATGTGTCACTTTTCACCTGATGGAGTTAATTTTTTTATTGTAGACATTTAAAATGACAGGTAAGATTGTCATATGAAGTATTTACAAAAGGACTTTTATTTTTCTAGCATAATGCACACTATGGTAACCCCAAACCTAAAGCTAACGCAAGCAACTTGAAACTAGAAATAATCTTCTTCATGTCCTATTATCACCTCTATGTTCCTTCAGAAAATGTAGTATCCTACACACAATTAGCACTAAATAAATATTTCATGAAGAAGCAGGTAGATGAGGAAGAGAAGAATGTTTTAAATTTAATGCTAGAATTATCTCTATCATAACTTACCTGGGCTAGCTTTGCTTAGTCTGTCCTCAGAGACTACTTATTTCTTCCCAAAAGCCTACAGTCAAGGAATGTGATAAATATCTCAATTTAATGGTAGCTGATAGTACAGTGCAATTACTTCAATATCAATATCTAATGGAACATAGGATTGGATGTAGCTTTATAAAGTTTATTCAATATACTTTGAGGACCACTCATCATGTTGTCATCATCAAGCTCCATTTGGGAAAATTCATTTTAAGAGGAGAATAATTGTGAGTCCAGGGCTAGGCAATAGACAGGGATTGAGATGTCAAAGTCAGTCATAGGAGTAGTTAAGATTAAGCAGAATGGGAATAGAAGGTGATTAAGAGGAGTCCAATGAAACACAACAATTATGGGGTCAAACAGAAATTGCATTCTGCAAAAGAAACAAAAAGAACTAGGCATACAAAAACAGAGAAAAGTACAGAAAGAAAATTGAGAAAAACATGAATTATCCTATTTTGCAAAAGGGAGTGTTCCTCTCTGCCAAATGCTACAGCAGGTCAATAAGAAGTAGACTGAGATCAGTTGCATCTTTTAGTGAGGATGCTATCCAGACATTATTTCTTTTAATTTACATTTATAAAATACTTCAAGTCCTTACTTAACTTTGTCAATAGGTTCTTTAAAAGTGTGACTTTAAAGAAAACAAAGCATAATAAAACCATTTTTTCTATTTAACATTAACATGAAACAATTTTGAAGGAAGCAGTGTTATTCAAGGACCTTAAAGTGGCAGTTTCCAAGAACCTATTGACAACATTAAGTGAGGACTTACTGTACTTTTATATGCATTTTTCAGCTTAATCCTCAAAACAACCCAACAAGATCAACATGATAGCATACTAGACCTATCTTTATTTTATTTTATTTAGGGACAGAAAGCAGATTATTAAGACAGAAGAGCCCCCAAGCAGGAGGGGGCCTGAAACAGGGTTGCCCTACACCTATCTTTATAAATTTAAGAGAACCACTGAACTGTGCAATATTTTATAACTACTAAATGAGAAAGAACACAGTTTAATTTGTAACAACAATAATATCATCAACAACAACTAACATTTAATAAATATCAGTTGCTTGTCATTAACATGTTATCGTCTCATTTAAGCCTCACAAGAGCCTTCTGAGTTATATTCCATTATTTTCCCCATGTCACAGATGTAACACCTTACACACATAAGGGGTACCTGACTTTCTCAAAGTCACACAATTAGTACTTCAAAGTACTAACTATTTTGAAGGGACAGAGATGCTGTTTTTCCAAATTCTTTTGACTCTGATACTATGAAATAGAGGCATTGATTATTTCACTCTAACAAGGAACTTTGTTTTTATCTGACATGTGAAAGATCATGTGAGTCTGGACATGTGTTTGAGCTTTTTTTCTAGCCTACTAATATTTTCTAAGCACCAATCCAGGAAAGAGAAAAAAGCTTCCAAATTCATATTTATCGCTATCTTCAAACACTGCTTCATAACTACCCTTTGATATGTGTGAGAATTTGTTCAACTGTTCCATAACTTGTCCTCTGTGTCATGTTCTCTATCATCTAAATAAAACTACAAATGTGTTTCCCCTTAGTTTCCATCTCTCTTAAATCCATTTATCCTTTTGATTCAGCTAAGATGAAATATACATCAAGATGTTTAGTTAATGTGATCTAATTCGGCTAAGAATGGGCATTGGAGTTGGACCCAAATTCTTGTTCTCATAGACTCCATAAGCTTTGACAAGTAATTTTTTCCTTCAGAATTTCAATTTCTTTACTTAACAGAGTAGATCAGACTTTTGTCCATGGGATTGCCATGAAAAGTAAATAGCATAGTACTTCCAAAGGTGTCTGACACATATCAGAAATACATCAAATACTTAAAATCTAACTCCTTTGCTAATATTGCCAATAAATTCACAAGAAATATTTATGCAAAAATTAGCTTTAAAAAATTGATCAAATGTTTCTCCATTAATAATTTATTTGTTTTATCATAGTTTAAGAACAATGTATTTGCATTTGACATTGAATACGTTCAAAAATATGATGCAATTTATTTGTTAATTATTAAGACTTACTGAAAATTTCATTTGGTCATAATAGAATTATGTGCCTCTACTGTTTACCAGTCATATTTAAATAAAAGTTTTAGTTTGACCACATTGTTATTTGGGGATTTTCTGTTTAGCGTCAGTTCTTATGTTCACTGGCTAGTTAGTTAATGATTGCTGTAAAATAATAGATGTGGCTTTACAAATTAGACTGGGGCAACACTTAGCTAATTTTACTGGAGCATACTGGAGTAGATTTTATAATTGGAATCAGTGCATAGGTCAACACAACATTTTGTTTAACTGCTTAACCTTTACCTCTGCAAGCAACACATGTCTTCAAAAATTAAATTGCCTCTTCCAAATTATCAGCCCCGTGAGTGTCTACCCACCAGATGTATCTTGAGAGGTAGTGTTACATTTTCAAATCTGTCAGTCTCTTTCTTAAGTTTCCCAGTACACATATCATCTTTTTTTTTTTTGTAACCTCAATTTGCATTTAAGAATGCACTTGGAATAATGCTAATTTAGAATCTCCTACCTTCAAACAGTTATGTACATTGACCACGAAACTTTGTTATTTTGTGGGAAAGTTATATGTTCACATTAATGAAAATTCCAGAGATAAGGCAAGTTTCTAATAAAGCTTGGTCTAACATTTCAAATGATAGCATCAACCTAGTTTATCATGACTCACTACTGGCTTCATGTTAAGTCTCCATACTGTGAACTCTTAGTAGCTACCTTGTGGTAGTGGGGTAAGTTGGCTCTAAAACTAAGCAAATAAATAATAAATAAATAAATATTATATACATATATATATATAGAGAGAGAGAGAGCACATAAGCATCTTTATTTGTAGTAATTGTGATTTTTGAAGTGGATTATTCCATTTTGGTCAGTTTTAAGGCACCAACGTGATGTCACTAAGTGCAGTGTTGGTTGTACAATCAACCATCATGTTCCCCAGTTAAGGGCAACTCCAAAATCTCTGACAATTGTAGCTCTAATGTTCACATTTTCAAATTACTGAGTCCTGGGAAAACTCAGAGTTTCCTCTTGTAATCACAGAGGAAAGAGGAGAAAATATCTCTTCTAAAACATTACATGAAAATGTGTCAGTATCTCATGGACTTCAATCGATTTACACACCCATTCTTAATATAATTTTTTGGAGAAATAGAATGTACTAATAGGCTTAAGCCAGGTCAGAGCTCACTCTTTGATTCTGTGGATCATCCCAGCTAAAATTTTCCCCATTTTTTAGAAGTGGAACAAATTCCCATTCAAAACCATGAGGACTGCTAATGAAAAATAGATATATAAACATGTGCATGTATATAACAGCTTTATCTATCTATTCATATATTATTGTGTATATGTTTATATAAATATACTATATATATATATACATACATACATATATACATATATATGAGTATATATAAATTCCAGGGTAAAAACAAACAAAAAATGCCACTTGAACACATAAAAGTAAAACCACTTAAAGTATCAGCTCTCCTCTTGGTTGCAGAATGTAGCAGAGATATTTCTGTCTCCATATTCCTTTTATTGATGCTTCCTAGCATGATTCCTGGCAAATGATAAATTCTCAATAAATACTTGTTGAATGTAAATTAAACAGCAGGCACTACGATATTTTTGACTGGATAAATAAAGTTGAACTTTTTAAAGAAAAAAAAATTCTTAGCTTCTTCTTATTAAAATTCTCTTTGGATTTCAATACATAGACCAGTATCAATAATTACGCAAACAGTTTTACTTCTTTGAATAATTCATCCCCCTAAAAATGATTCAGTGCCATTGTATGGAAGTCTCGCCTATGGTCAGTTTTGCTGAAGTACTAGTGTATTTTTCCGGTTTTTACTATGAGAATTGGCCCATTATCGTTGCACTCAACAATACTGTTGTAAAAGATTTTGTTTTAGCACTTTGATAGGCATTTGTATGCACTTTACCATCCAACTAATGTCTCATGCAGTTGGATTGTGCAGTGGTCAGCCATACATGATGTTGGGAGAAACAAAGATCGACCAGATAGAGACCCATCTCTGTGCTCACAACAGGCACTGCTGCAACGTCAGCAAGTCATTATTGATTGAGAGGTTTTTTTTCATTCTTTGGGAAGTTTAAAATAAGATAGAAGCATTACAATCAGACAAGCATCTTCTTTTTATTTCCTCCCATATAGCATTTTGCAAATGTTAAAATAGCAACATGATTGTTTTCTCCCTAGTGTCTTGTGTATTTTGTGGACGATGTGGCGATTAATAGCAGCCTGCAAGAATCTGTTGTCCTTTGCAGAAAAAACTATGCTGCTGTTTCTGGAAAGAAATAATTGGTACGTAGCTTATAGAGTCAACGTCTGAATTTAATGGAGCATAAAGGGGTGGTATTTCTCGTGAAGGAGGCATATTATCCGTTTAAACAGCTTTCAATCTTGCACATAAATTAGGCCTTCGACAAGCTGTGGAAAGAGAGAAACCACACAGTAATGAATTAACATGCTTGCATATTCCTAACAAAGAAATCGTCGCTTTTGAAAAGAGAAAGCTCCAGTGTCTCTGTTACATTTGGAAATCTGAAATTAATTATTGACTTTTCCATATTGTTTGCAGCCACTCTGTTTGCCCATTTATTGTAAAATGTGTATATGGTAATTGTTTTACGGGAGCTCATAAAAAGACTGCAAATGAGATAATGTATGACCAATTTATCGCATGTGCCCTTCAGACATAAAGCTAAACTTGATATAAATGAAAAGTGGTCAATGCACACTTTGTCAAGGTCTTTTCTTAAGGTATGAGAGAAACAGGGAGAATTTTATAGAGTATTTATGAAATTCTCAAATAACTGCAATCAAAAACCATTTTATATTTTTCTCAAAAATATACTCCTTACCATTCAAAAAACTGATTTGAAGTGGTTTTTAGAATCCATCTTGGTGAATACGTTTATGATAAAAATGACATAATGTGTAGAATATGGAACCTGACAAACTTCTCTTTCATCTAGTATATGCATTTTTTGAAAAAGAAATTGAATATATATGTATATATCTGTTGTTATATTTGCATTACATTTAAGAAGAATTATAAAGCAGAAACTTTTAAAGTAATCATTGTCTTAAATATAACAGCAGCTATGTCAGCTAGAAAGACCCCCAACTCAGTGAAGACCAACTCCTGAGAGACTGTCCAATACTGACAGAGAAATAGAGAAATGGAGATTCCACACCTTCTTCTGTAGCTCCTTCCAATGATTAAAGTTAATGACCCATTCCACCAACATCTTCTTTCCTCCACTGAACTAAACCTTGCTGCCTCACCCTTACTTAGCCCATCTGGTTTCCTGAAGTCATTTTATGGTAGTAAGTAGGTGGATGGCAAATTTTGTTGAGAACCTTTTTGAGAAAATCCTGCAAGATATAATAGAATATAATTCAATTTCCAGTGATTTGATGGACAACCCAATACTTACAGCTGTAGTGTGAAAAAAAGGTTGTATTTAGGCAGAAAATGTTTGCTTAGCATATTAGAAACAAGCCAAAATTATCCCAATCAACATTTCTAGACAAGATGACAAAGTTCCAAATGCAAAATTGTATACTAAAGAAAGGTAGTATAATGCAAAAAAAAATTAACAATAAAATTAGTTTTTAAAGAGTAATGACCATAAAGTTCAAATTCAACTAGAAGTCTGCTCCCTTAATTTCATAATATGAAGATATATCTGTTCCTACAAGGACAAGAATTAAAACTAAATCTAGTCCCATATATTAGGCGACAATGCCCCCATCAACTAAGCAAGATTTTCAGAAACAGCGCAGGGGCAGAAAGCATTTTTTTTTTCATTTTGACTAATAAAAAATGAAAATTTGGGCTGGCGCAATGGCTTATTGTGTGTAATCCTAGCACTTTGGTGGTAGAGGTGGGAAGATTGCTTGTGCAGAGACCAGCCTGGGCAACATAGCAAGACTTCATATCTACAGAAAAATTTGGTGGCTGCATCTGTAGGCCCAGCTATTCAGGAGGCTGACACAGGAGGATCACTTGGGTCCAGTGACAGTACCACTACACTGCAGCCTGGACAACAGAATGAGATTCTGACTCAAAAAATAAACAAAAATAAATGTGATAGATCACTGAGTATGATCAACTCGAAATTCATCCAAGTTGCTGCGAAGTCCTTATGTTGGTCCTTCTTTATGGCTGCAAAATATTCCATTGTGTATATGTGCCACATTTTTTTTTATCCAGTCCAGCTTTAATAGGCAACATGGTTGGTTCCATGTTTTTGCTTTTGTGAATAGAGCTGGAATAGACATGGGTGTGTAGGTACCTTTTTTTGTAGAATGATTTGGTTCCTCCGGGTATATTCCAAATAGGGAAATTGCTGGGTCATATGGAAGGTCAATTTCTAGTTCTTTCAGAAACCACCACACTGTCTCCCAAAGAGGTTGCACTAGTTTACATTCCCACCAGCAGTGTAGAAGCGTTCCTTTTTCTCCACATCCTCGCCAGCATCTGTTGTTGTTTGTATTATAATGATAGAAACAAAGAACAGAGTACCATATGTTCTCACTCATAAGGAGACCTTGAACAATTATAATACTATAAGAAAGCATTTGACAGTAATGGGAAACTGTCAGGGGAGGAGAGGTGGGATTGGCAGTTGAGGGTAACTGCTAGGGGAGGGAGGGGCATACCTCATCAGCAAGGGTACCTGCATAATTAATGTTTGTATACCTAACCCTGAATTGTACCCCACATCCTTATAATTTAAAAATAAATAAATGATAATTTTGTGTTAAAGGAGTAAAGTATGCTGATTGGGCACAGTAGCTAACGTCTGCAATCTCAGCACTATGGGATGCCAAGGCAGGTGGACTGCCTGAAGCCAGGGGTTCCAGACCAGCCTAGGCAATAAAGCAAGACCTCACCTCTACAAAAAATTAACTGAGCACGGTGGTGCATGTTGCATGTTTATAGTCCCAACTACTCAGGAGGCTGAAGTGGAAAGATGCCTGAGCCCAGGAGGTCAAGTATGCAGCAAGGTGTGATGGTGCCGTGGTACTCTAGGCCACAGAGCAAGATCCCCTACTAAAAAGGGGGAAAAAAGATTATAAGTAGGGAATCAGTCAAAATGGGTTAAGAATGCAAGTTCTAACACGTGAGAGCTCTGTGGTCTAGAACGAATTGCTGAAGTATTCAGGCTTAGTTCTCTCATCTCTAACTGGTTATAATAGGACTAACGTCTTAATATATGGATGTTTTAAGGCCATGCAGGTATAGGATGCAAACATTATCTGACACAGACTATGTGCTCAATGAAGTTACTTCTTGTTGGCTATTGTGTTCTTATAGTCATTTATATTCTTATATTTTCATTTCTCTTGAAGGTAGAAAAAGAAAAATATTATGTTTACCTGATATTTACTAAAGGTAAATTAGGTTAACACATAACCATGTTATGCACAATATTAAAGAAAATTGTGTACTACAATTAACAGTTAAATCTTCAATAGAAGCAGTTAGGAAGAAGGAAAAAAAAGAATTGGGTATACAGAGAAAACTTAAAAGAGAATTGGAATTTCAAGTTCTATTTTTTAAAAATTAATGGGAAATAAGGAAAAAGCATGTTTTTCTCTCAAAAATAGCTTATTTGAATGTCTTTAGCCTTGCTAATTTGAGACAATAGTGATGGCACCTTGGATTAACTCTATTCAGGAGCAATTTTGATGTTATGGAAAGAACTTGGATTTGAAGGCAGACAAATTTGTATTACAACTCCACATCTTCCCCTTTCTAGATGTGTGACTTTAGACAGGTCTCTTAATGTCTCTGAGCATCAGACTTGTCTTTTATAAAATAAAAATAGTCCTGCAGGCTTGCCTCAAGAATGAAATAGTATGGTGTTTATGTTGCAAGATCACATTTATTCACACTATTCTCAGATGCTCAAAGGAGTCATGGTCCCTTCAAACTTTATAAGTGGTCTGAGCTTTCTCTAAACATCTCACTGCTTACTCCCCAGGGGAGAAAATAAAAGTATTAATAGCACAATATAAGAAACCCAATCTCACCCAATAACTTAAACACTTCTTTAGGTAACAGCATTTCTTTTGAAAGAATCATTCTTTTGTATGTCCTTCTCTGTCCTTGTTTCTTTTCAAAGCAGGATGTAGGAATGGGAAGGGGGGGAGGTGACGTTACCTTGGGACACTGTGTCATTGAAGGGTCCTTGCTTTGGGTGTATAGCATGTAAAGGAAAGTTTTCTACATACAGCTGCATTTGTTTAAGAGATATCAAACCTGTTATGTTTCATTCCAACTAGCTCTAACCTCCTGAAACTGATAAGGAACCATGAAGCTTGAGTAACAATAGGAGGCAAGACCTTCCTTGAGCCTGATTAAAGTACCTTCCTAATCACCAAAATTCAAGCTTATTTTAATTCAGGTCTGAGTCCAACTATGAACTCAATCCATCCTATCATGTTAAAATGGTAGTAAGTATAACCACCAAGATCTCTCTCTCTCCAAACAAAAGTTTTAAAAGTCTTAACACTTTCTCCTCAGTAAACTGCAGTGAATTTATTTACTGATGTGTGCTTTCTTGCATTATGACATTTTGTTTTGTTTTGTTTTTGTAACTTTGATGATCTTTGTTTTATTTCTTGACAGTGTGTTGGTATCTTCTAAGGTGAAGATATCACATTACCATATCATTTATGTATCCTCTTGTGTATTTCCTGGGAAATTATGCATGTAGGGCACCTTTGGTCTGTTGCCTTTCAATTTTGTCAGGGTCTGGTGGTCTTCCCTGTTGATTTAGCCCATCAAGGCCCTGAAGCTTGTTTTCCAGTCCATTTCCTTTCCTAACCTAGTACCAGGTCTAATATCCCGCTCTCCGATAGGGTCCCTTTACCTGAAGCCTTGATGATATAACTGGCAAACATGCTGAGTTTACTTGAACATCCTTCCCCAGCAGCAGCGGAGGCATCTTGGATCTTCTGTGTCACATGGGAACTAACGTCATCTCAGGACCACCTTCTATTGGCTAATCCTGTTGTGTTCAACAAATTTCCTCAGGGATAGTTGTTCAAGTGTGAGTAATTTGGGTAGCCTTAAAGTGCCTAAAAGAAGCAGGGAAAAAAATCTTGTATTCCCTCAGTATTTCCCTTAACATATCTAATGTCTTTTCCCTTCTAGAACCCTAACCTAGACAGAAGAGGCTGTGACACTTATCTTCTAACTTCCATTACTCACCTTCCCTCATTCTTCCCACAATCACTCTGCTGTAACAAGCTTTTTTTATTTTTTTTTATTTTTTTTGAGTTGGAGTCACTCTGTCACCCAGACTGGAGTGCAGTGGCCGCTCCCGGCCACCGCAGCCTCGCCTTACTGGGCTCCAGCAATCCTTCCGCCTCAGCCTTCCTAGTAGCCGGAATTACAGGCGCGCGCTACCACGCCCGGCTATTTTTTTGATTTTTTTTTTATTGTAGAGATGAGGTCTCGCCGAGTTCCCCAGGCGGGTCTCGAACCC
>CAUYQG010239665.1:0-10136 GCA_963574415.1 Tarsius wallacei | reverse complement strand
CATTTTTATTGCCTTTCTTATTTATTATAGCTATTTTAAGCACTAATACTGTGAATGACATCTCATTGTGCTTTTAAAATTTGCATTTCCCTGATGATTATGATATTGTGCATAAGAATCCTTCATATATTCTACATTCGGCTTAGTCCTTTATCAGATATGTGTTTTGCAAATATTTTGTCCAAGCATTTTGTCTTTTTATTTTATAATGGTATCTTTGAAGTGCAAAAAATTTTAAATTTTGATAAAGTCCAATTTATCAACTTTTAAAAAACTGACTGTGTTTTGGGAATTATATCTAAGAAATATTTTCCTAACTGAAGGTCTCAAAGATTTTCTCATATTTTCTTCTAAAAGTTTTGTTTTAGCTCTTTTTTGAGTTAATGTTTTGTGTATGGTATGAAGTGAGGGGTTTTTTGTTTGTTTAGGAGATGGGTTCTCACTATGTTGCCCAGGCTAGTGTCAAATTACAGGCTCAAGCAATCCTCCTGCCTAAGTCTCCCAAGTAGTTGGAATTACAGATGCATGCCACTGTGCCAAGCTTAAGTTCACTTTTTTTTCCATGTGGGTATCCAGGTGTCCCTGAACTATTTATTAAACAGACTGGTCTTTGCCTTAGGACTTGTATCAAAAATCAGACTATAAATACAAAAATTAATTTTTGGACTCAATTCTGCTCCTTTGAAATCGAAAAGTCAAAGGCCTCAAGGTTTGTTCTTTTCCAAAATTGTTTTGACTTTTATGTGCTTCACATTTCCATGTAAAGTTTAGGATCTCCTAGTCAATTTCTGAAAAAAAACCTACAAGAATTTTGATAGGGGATTACATTAAACCCTATCAATTTGGGAAGAATGCCATCTTTTTTGGGGGGAGGGAGTTGGAGTCTCACTTTGTCTCCCAGTCTGGAGTGCAGTGGCATACACATGGCCATCCCAGCGTCGACCTGCTGGACTCTGGCAATCTTTCCATCACAGTCTTTCAAGTAGCTGAAACTACAGGTACCTGCTAACCACGACTGGCTAATTTTTGATTACTGTGAATATGAAGTCTCCCCAAGTTACCTGGGCTGATCTCGAACCCGTGGGCTCAGGCAATCCACTCACCTCAGCCTCCCAAAGTGCTGGGATTACAGCCTGAGCCACCAAACCCGGCAAAGAAGTGCCGTCTTAACAATATTGAATCTTCTCATCCTTGAACATAAAATGTCTATTTATTTAGATCTTTAATTTCTCCCAGAAAATGTAATTTTTAGGGTACAAGTCTTGCACTTTCTTTGAAATTCCTTAAGATTTTCTATCTGCAAGATCATGTCATCTGTGAGTAGAGACAGTTTTAGAGATTCCTTTCTTCTTCATGTGTTTTACTTATTTATATTAGCTGACTGCATTGACTAGAACTGTGAAGACTACATTGAATAGAGGAGGAGAGAGTGAACATCATTGCCTTGTTCTGATTTTGGATAAAAGTGCTCAGTCTCCCACCATAGAGGTTCATTAATATGAACTAGGTTCATAGATTTTATTCTTTTTCTTTCTTTCTTTCTATTTTTTGAGTTGGAGTCTCACTCTGTCATCCAGGCTGGAGTGCAATGGCACACTCACAGCCACCTCAGTGTTGACCTGCTGGGCTCAACTGATTCTTCTGCCTCAGCCTTCCAAGTAGCCAGAAATACAGGTGCACTCTATCATGCCAGGATAATTTTCCATTTATTGTACAGACAAGATCTCCCCAAGTTGCCCGGGCGCATCTCAGGAACCAGCAGGGCTCAGGCAATCCACTCGCCTCTGCCTCCCAAAGTGCTGGAATGACAGGCTGAACCACTGAACTCAGCTGGTTTTGTTCTTTTTTAAAAAAACATTTTCATGGTCAGGCTTGGTGGCTCAGTTTGTCATTCCAGCACTTTGGGAGGCCAAGGAGAATGGATTGACTGAGCCCGTGGGTTCTAGACTGGCCTGGGCAACTTGGCGAGACCTCATTCCTACAATAAATAAAAAAAATTAGCTGGCGTGGTAGCACGTGCCTGTCCTTCCAGCTACTTGGAAGACTAAGGCAGAAGGATTGCCGGAGCCCAGCAGGTCGAGCCTGCGGTGGCCGGGAGCGGCCACGGCACTCCAGTCTGGGCGACAGAGTGAGACTCCAACTCAAAAAATAAAATAAAAATAAAAAACATTTTTATGATGAAAATTTCAAAAACGTCTCAGACACAAAAAAGACACAGAGATTAATAAACACACATATAAAATGGTCATTGAGATTTAACAACTCTTAATATTTTATGGTATTTGCTTCATTAGATTTTTTAATGAAACATTTTAAGTTATAAATATCATGACATTAAGCTATTGCATAGAGTATTTTAGCATCAATTTTTAAAAATATGAAAAGATGCACAATTTCACTTTCCATAAGGGGAATGAATGCAAGTTAATACTATACTACAATACCTTAGACGGTCAAATCCAAAAGTTCTGTGATACATTGTATTGGTATAGTTTCTGTATGGTAATACATTCCCCCTCATATAGATGTGTTAGAAGTGTAAACTGATACATTCACTATGGAGGGCAATTTCACAATTCAAAAAATCACACATGCATATGTTATTTCATGCTATATGCATTTGGTGGAGCAATTCTGCTTCTAGGAATCTCTCAGATAGTTATACTTGCAAGTATATAAACTTACGAAGTACAAGGTTATTCACTGTAGTAATGTTTACAAAAAAAAAAAAACAACAACAAAAATAGAAATTACAGCCCCATCCCATTGTTTGCATTTGCATTACCCCTGGAGCTCTACCTCCTGTCAGATCAGCAGGAGGACTGATTCTCATAGGAATGCAAACTCTGTTGTGAACTGTGCATGTAAGGGGTGCAGCCTGTGTGCTCCTTATGAGAATCTAATGCCTGATGACCTGAGGTGGAGCTGAGGCGGTGATGCTAGCACTGGGGAGCAGCTGCAAGTACAGACTAACATGAGCAGTGAGGTTTGACTGCACAGAGGCCATAACCACTCAACTGCTTGCAGACTCACATCAAAACCCTATCAGTGAGTGGCAGGTGAGTTGATGCACTTCAACTGTACAGGTGCATCTGGCGGCAGGCTCTAAGTCAGAATCTGGCACTTGTTTTAGTCCACACGTGGCCCACCCATTATTTTATTTACCACTTCCATCTGTGCCTTTTTTAAAAAAACGGTGCATTGTATAATTATTTTACCATATATTACAATGCAATAATAATATAAATAAGTTGCACAATAAATGTTACATGCTTGAATAATCTGAAACCAATCCCCCCACCTCCTGTCTGGGGGAAAATTATCTTCCACAAACCAGTCCATGACACCAAAAAGACTGGGGACCACTGGTTTAAATGGTCTTCATCAAAGTCCAGTGGCCTTCCAGAATGTGAGGAATCACTCAGGTCAAAGTGGCCCTCTTTGGAAGGAAAAAAACATTTTCTTGCTGTGCTTTCCCCGATGGCATTCTCCCTGTACACAGCACAGATGTTTCCAGCCATCTTTGCTCCTTTATTCCTGTTAAACTAAAACAGAAGAATATGTCAAAATGTTCGTTTCTTCCACTTGACACTTCATCTTCTTTAGCCCACATATAGCACAAACTTTCCTCAAATCTACAAAATTCAAGGCATATTCAAAAGCACAACATTGTCACTCCAAATGACAAATGATAAACTCCCAACACCACAGTGTAGTCATTCCAAAAACAAATGCTACGAACTTAAGTATCAGCCTAATAGAAGTCAGATACCTTCCTGCCTATTGATGCCTAATTACTATACAGTGTGTGTCCAGTTTCATTGACCTATGTTCAATATCATCTATATGCCAATGACTTCCAGATCTACAGCACCAGCTCCAAACCTATCTGACATCTCAAGTTTAACATGTCCAGAATTGATCTCATCTGCCTCCATCCCCCAAACCAGCTCCACCTACAATCTTCTTCATCTCAACAGAGGGCAACTCTAATCCATTCCAATTGTTCATGCAAATAACCTTAGAGTTATTCTTCACCCCTCTCCTTCTTATGCACTCACAACTGAAGTGTCAGGAAATCCTGTGGGCTCTGCTTTCAAAAATCACCCTGAATTTAACCACTTATATTTTTACTGCTTTCACTCTCTTCTGAACCTCCCTTCTCCCTTGCCCGGTTTATTCAAACGTCTCTTTAAGAGTCTCTATGCTTCTGCCTTTGCTCTCCTGTGGACAATTATCAATGCAGTAGCACAGCAGATTCATGCAGATGACAAGTTATATCATGTTACTCTTTTGCTGAAAACTGTGCAATGCCATTTCTTCTCACTCCAGAATAAAACCCAAATTCCTTCAAAGAATCTTCAAGGACCTTGAATCTGGATCCCTGCTGTCTTCCCTCATCTCTAATACTCTCACCCTTGCTCACCACTCTCTGGCCACACTGGTCTCTTTGTTGTTGCTCAACACTGCCAGGCATGCTCTTACCTTGAGGCCTTTTTGCACTGACTATTTCTTTCTGGGGAATTCTTACACCAGATATCCTTTTGACTCACTCCCACCTCTCTCCTTCAAGCCTTTGCTTAAATATTACCTTGTCAGTGAGGGCCTACTCTGGCCTTCCTACTTAAAATCACAGACTGATTACTCCTACCCTCTCTTCTCAATGCCCTGTTGTTTTTTAGCTATCTTTTCTTTTTTAATCTTTCTTTTTTTTTTTTTTTTGAGTAAGAGTCTCACTCTGTTGCCCAGGCTGGAGTGCAGTGGCACACTCACGGTCAACCCAGCATTGACCTGCTGGGCTCTGGCAATCCTTCCACCTCAGTCTTCCAAGCAGCCGGAACTACAAGTGCGTACTAACACACCTGGCTAATTTTTTATTTACTGTAGAGACGAGATCTTGCCAAGTTGCCCAGGCTGATCTCAAACACATGGGCTCAGGCAATCCACTTGTTTCGGCCTCCCAAAGTGTTGGGATTACAGGCTGAGCCACCGAGCCTGGCCATCATT
Source organism: Tarsius wallacei (assembly GCA_963574415.1). Lineage (NCBI taxonomy): Eukaryota > Metazoa > Chordata > Mammalia > Primates > Tarsiidae > Tarsius > Tarsius wallacei. The sequence continues at coordinate 5,129 of CAUYQG010239665.1, read as the reverse complement.
TTCTAACATGTTATATGTGTGTGTTATGTCAGTTTGCTGCCTGTCTCCCCTGTGAAAATGTAAGCTCCATAAGGATAGGGAACTTTCCATTGATATATCCAAAGTGCTTCAAATAGTGCTTGGCATACAGTAGGTGCTCAATAAATATTTGCTGAAAGACTGAACAATCTGATTACATATCATCATCTCATTCTATTATTCACATAGCAAGATCACATAATCAAGAGGAAAACTGCTTTTCCAAAATATGTGTTTCTAAAAAATATCTGTATTTTCCCCATGTTTCAACATTACATTAAATATGTAAGGACAAGTACATGTACTAAGCAAACTTCCATTTTACAAAGTTGATTTACCTAAGATATTTGGTGGGTAAATGATTTATCAAAGCTTTCAGGGACTTGTATTAGAAAATAAGAATATCCTGAATTTACATATTAGAGTCCTCACTAGGCTTCATTAACATTCAAAAGATTCTCACTTATATTTATTCTTTTGGAGATTATGTTACTTGGCAAAATTCAATTTGCTTGATTAAATACTTTTCAATTATTTCTAAACCAAAACAACAACAACAACAAAAAAACACTGGACAACAAAAGCAATAAACAACATATCAAGGCTGGTTTATTTGGATCACTATGAGTTTCTTTTATCCCTATCATTTATGTCACTGTATTAAGCGTGTTTTTGTTTTTTTACGAATTTGTATTTCTGTTAATCTTTTCAAATATCCCCAAATCTTTCATTAGTCCTGATTATCCCTGATTTTCCCATTAGTTTTGCAACAAGTTTCATTATCTAGAAATCAACAGAATAAAAGGAGCTCCCAACAAATATACTACAAAGTATAATGATTTTCCATGTTTCCTGGAAAATGAGATTCCATCATCCTTTAAATGACTTACTGAAGGCAGGAAATAATGTAAGTTAAGTGCCTAGTATGGTATCTTTCACACAGTAAGCTCTCAATCAATAGTTATTATCACCATTATTATCATTAAAGTTAAGTCAAATTTCTAAGACTGTGCAACTCACTAGTTTAACTTTTCTTAATTCACTCCCTTTATTTTAAAACAAGAGACTATAAAAGAGAACAGGGTACATTGCAAGAATTCCCAAGAAAAAGCCACAGTTCGCAAATCATACAGATAAATTTTATGCTTTGTTTTGTTTTGAAATTAGCATGTGTCGTATGATTTCTGGGCAATATCATACATAAAGTCCAAAATCCCATAAATGGAAATAACGTCAGCTTTATGAACAAATATTTTTTTGAAAAAAGAAAATGGTCAAATATGTTTAAAGCCCAATATTACAGAATACAGTTTGTTTTGCTTCAACTCAGAAACACAAAGAGTAATGCACAACTCAAAAGAACTCTGGCTTCTTCTGGTTTAGCATATTTGTTTAAAAGGACATTTTCTCTGGAAATATTCAAATTCTTCCCTGTCTGATTCTACCACTGACTGTTCAGATTACCACTGAAAAATATAAAGCAAACATCTGTTTTTGGTGGTAGTAAGGATTAAAACTTGGAATTGTTCAGAAGTAATTCTAAGAAAGATATTTTTGTGTGGTAGGGTTCCTTCCAGTTACAAAAGGCATACAAAACTATGTAAACAATAACCCATAGTGACCAAGGTCATCTGGAGCTAATCTACCATAAAATATGCAAAATATACCAAAGGTAGTGAGAGAGAAGGTCAGGAGAGGGAGGAGACAGAAAGAGAAAACAATGTGAACTTGTGGAAAACTAAACTACACTAGGTTCCTTATGGAGTGGGTTTTCTATTTCTAATATACTGTAAAAAACCAAATTTCCTCAGAAAACCTTTACACATATTAAGATAAATATTATTTTTAAATTTCCCACATATTCAGATATTTAATGCTTTGAACTGATTAAGCACTCAGCACAAAACTTAAGACTGTGATTAAAAGTTCTTTTTAAGGCCTAACATCTGGGATCTGAAAAGAAAAAAAAAAAACAGCCCTATTAAAAAGTGGGCAAAAGATATGAACAGATGCTTCTCAAAAGAAGATGTGCAAGCAGCCAACAGATACAGGAAAAAAAAAAATGCTAATCATTAAAGAAATGCAAATTGAAACCACACTGAAAGAGCACCTAACTCCAGTCAGAATGGCCTCATCAGCAACTCAAAAAACAACAGATGCTGGAGAGGATGCAGTGAAAAGGGAACACTTCTACACTGTTGGTGGGAGTGTAAACTAGCAACCTCTGTGAAAAACAGTGTGGTGATTCCTAAAAGATCTACAAATGGACCTCCCACATGGCCCAGCTATTCCCCTTCTGGGAATAATATACCTGGAGGAGCTCAAATCATTCTTTAAAAAGACACCCATGCATGCATGTTTATTGCAGCAATATTCACAATGGCAAAAACATGGAACCAACTGTGCTGTCCATCGAAAGTAGACGGTAAAAAAAAGTGTGGTACATATACACGGTGGAATGTTATGCAGCCATAAAGAAGGACAAAATTATGAACTTCCCAGCAACTTGGATGGATTTAGAGTCTATAATGCTCAGTGAACTACTGCAGAAACAAAGAACTGAGTACCACGTTCTCACTCAAAAGTTGACCCTAGCATTTATCATAATACCAGAAGAAAGGGATTGTCAGTAGTGGGAAACTCCTAGGGTGGTGAGAGGGGAAACCGTCAAAAAGGGTACCTGATCTCAAACCAGGAGAAGAGGGAACCAAAATGAGGCCCAAACTTTACCTGTACAATAACCATTTGTATACCTAACCCTGAATTGTACCCTACATCTTTAAAATAAAATCTTTAAACAAAGTTCTTTTTATTCTCTAAGCTTAAATAAAATGAATTAAGAATATTACTCTAAACAAAATAGTAATTGTCAAGTCAATATCTTACATGAATGACTTAAAAATTTCCTTTTTTTCATTTAAAAAAGGAAAAATTAAAGTAAAAATACTTTTTATATTTACAATAAAATTTTAAAAATCACAGTCCCAAGACTCACAGATTATTTCTCCATGTTCTCCAATTATTTCACAAAAACACACATGAACACATACACAGAAACCACATGCCCACAATGTTATGATAGAAATGAAAGTACAGGTACAACTTTGTGTTTTTAGCTTTAGCTTTTAATAACTTTGCAAAACAAGATGAAAATTTTTCAAAGATATTTTAGAATGTATTATTAGAAAGATTTTATTTATATGTATCAGTGGGAGAAAGAACAGAAATAATGAAACCCCACAAACCCTAAACCAAGTGTATGTATGCTAAAAGAAAACTCAATCTTTCATCAGAGAGAGGCCTCCTCTGTGAGAACCATTTATATATTTTTTCCTACTGCTTTCTTCCGTCTTCATTTTTCTATTCATTTACTTGTTTGTAATGAAGAATGAGACAGGAGGCAATAAAAAATAACCCATACTCTACCTCACCCTACAGACATATTGCATTCACTCTTATAGAACAATAATTTGAAATTGTCTTTTTTAGTACAGAATGAAAAATATTCTGATATTCTCCTGCATCAACTAAACCATCAATTCAAAAGTAAATACCCCAAGCCCAGTTTACAAGTTTCTATCTGATGAAGAGTTGCATGTTTTGTAAAAGTTTTCCACATTCATTAACAATGAAAACTTGGTGGTTTTGTTAAAAACAGATTTAGGGGGTATAAGTGTGGCTTTGTTCCATGGACAAATTATGTAGTGGTGAAGTCCAGGCTTTTCGTGCACCTCTCACCCGAAGGGTGTACATTGTGCTCAACAGGCATGTTTTCATCTCTTACCCCTCTCCCTTCCTCCACTGTTTGTAATCTCCAATGTCTACTGAGTATACCCATTGTACATACCCACAATATATGTACCCATTGTTTAGCTCCTACTTTTAAGTGAGAACGTGTGGTGTTTGACTTTCTTTTTCTAGTTGTTTCGCTTAGGATAATGGCCTCCAGTGCCAAATATGTTGCTGCAAAAGACATGATTGCATGCTTTTTTAATGGCTGAATAGTACTCCTTGGTGTGTGTGTGTGTGTGTGTGTGTGTGTGTGTGTGTGTGTGTGTGTGTGTGTCTGTATACAAACACAGATCCATATAAATCACATTTTCTTTATCCAAGCATGTCTATGTTTATAGAAGTGATGCTGGAAAGACTAATTTTGCTTCAGTAAAGTACACAAATCTTAAGGGACTTTTGGTATTATGTCCTGAGAAGAGGAGAAGAAGCTTCTCTTTTAGTACCTTTTTGATACTACGTTTTTTAAAGTTCTGTAATATGGTGGTTCACCATTTTAATATAAAAGTACAACAGAAGCCAGCGTAACAGGGCAGAGGTATACTACAGATGAGAAACTGAGATATCACATTACTTATCACTATAATTTATCCTACATTATTGGAAGGATAAGATAAAAAAGAATTGCATAGGCTATTATTATTTTCCTGTCCTGAAAAAAAAATGATCTTTTCAATTACCCTCTTTGCCAAACTGCACCTGTTTCTTCTGAGGCCTAACCTTGATATTGTTTCTTGCTTCATTGATGCTGATTTCTTCATTTTCTAGCAGCTGTAATAGTCTATTAATGAGATGTAAATATGCTAACTGCTTATTTTAAAAACACAATTTAAAAAGCTCAGCTTTAAGAGGCATTATGGTATCGTACCACAGATACATGCTGCAAAGCTAGATAGCCCTGTATGTAAATTTAAACTCTGAAACTTAGCTAGCTGTTAGCTGTGCCTTCTTGGGCAACTGATATGACTCAACGTCTATGAATCTTGGTGTTCCGGTCTGTTAAACCTACCTTGAAGGGTTGTTAAGGCTTAAATGTGTGACAACAAATGTAACAGCCCCTAGCACAGTAAAAATATAGTAAGTTTACAACAATTGTAGATCCTCTCCTCTCACCTGATTCTTACCTGTTCCTCTAAAATGTGATCAAGCCTACAGACCTGGCTGCAAATACTAGCAAGTATTTAATCGAGAAATCATAGTAAGAACAAAATCTTTATCACTAAATAAATGACAGGTGAAAAAAATACTATCTCATCCTCTCCCTCAAAAGGCCACCTAATTTTAGGGAAGTAAGAAAGAAGAAATGGCACCCATTCCATAAA